>PVJC01007700.1:18869-50719 GCA_004026665.1 Murina feae | reverse complement strand
GAAAAGGCTAAAAGGCCACTCTCAGAAGAGAGAGCAAGAGAAATACAAAACCCAGAGAAGCTACAGACACAAATACCAACTCAGTTCTACAAAGCCGACTCTGTCCTGATGGGTTTAATGTTATAAATCAGTGGTTCTCAACCCTCCTAATGCCACGACCCCTTATCACAGTTCCTCATGTTGTGGTGACCCTCAACCATAAAATTATTTTCGTTGCTACTTCGTAACTGTAATTTTGCTACTGGTATGAATCATAATGTAAATATCTGATATGCAGGATGTATTTAGGTGACCCCTGTGAAAGGGTTGTTTGACCCCTAAAGGGGTCGCGACCCACAGGTTGAGAACTGCTGTTATAAATGATGCAGACATGAAAGCAGCATGCGCCTCTCACCACACACACAAAAGCAACTATGTGAGGTGATGGATGTTAAATAACCTTACCGAGGTCATCATTTTGCAGTATATGCATACATCACATCATTATGTTGTATATCTTAAACTTTACATGTATTAACTTTACATGTTAATTATATTCCAATAAAACTGGGGAGGAGGTAAAAGAAAAGCAGTGTGGGCATTTCTGAGGGGAATGAGATGAAGAAAACAAAATGCATTATTCTTTGAGAGAGGAATTTAAAAAACTCACTAGTTTACTATGTTAAAAAAAGATGGCACATTTATTGCTACATAAATGTTATATACATATTGTGTTTTCTGTTACAGTGACAGAAAAATTTTGAACTTCTTGCTGCTGGTTGAAAAGATTTATCAATAATACCTTGAATTTGACACAGGATACAAATCTGCAATAAACCAACAATGGAAACTGGAGAACAAGATGAGAAGCAATTCATCTCGGACAATTAGCTCTTACAATACTCCATAGGTACTACACGGTATGCTAGAGTCCTACTATGGTCTTAAAATGCTATTGTAAATTTCTGATATTAATGAACAGGTTATGGTAAATAACCCTACATTTTTACTACCTAATATAATAAAATAAAGTAAGAAACTTTTTACTGAAAACTTTTCGATTTCAAAAATCTAGAAAGAGTAATATTTAGAATTCAAGAAATTTTCTTACAAGATTATTGTATAAAAGACTAGCTACAGTGAAAAATAAGCCAAATGTTTTTTTCTCTCTATTTTATGAAGGAAAGCTTCTGGGCATACTGCGAAGTCTAACATAGCGAAAAAGACAACAAGCTCTGAAGGAAAAGGCCAGGCAGTGGCCTGTGCTCACTCACACGTCAGAAGCAACAATTGCTGTTTAGCCGATTAACACTGAAATGAAGAACAAGGCCACAGAGAGAGTCTGATGTAATCGGAGAATATATGCAAATTAAAGCAACTAAAAAGTCCACTAAGTTCACAAAAGACTGACTTGTTAGGAATCATCCTGATTGAGGATCTGAAGTTCTGTCTTGCTTTTGTTCTTTCAAATGAACAGAAATCTTTAAGCTACATAGTGATTTGGGTCCTTCTGTGTGCTGATTGCCACTGTTGATACTGGCTATAAGGAATTATTAAGCCAGGACAACCTTGTTTAGCATGTTTTTCTCTCCCAGGGTAGTTGTGGTGGAAGACAGATTTCATGGAAGTTCAAAGTGCTTATTATGTCTAACAAAAAACAACTCTTAAGGGTAAGAAACAGAGGGGTGCGTTAGTGCACAGCATTATGATGGACTGACAAGCACTGGTTTAATGCTAATCTGGCTTATCTTCTTGGGGCAGGGCAGATGGCTTGCAGCTGATTAAATCACCCACTGAATTCCTCCCCACTGCCCAGCCAATCCAAATGACAGACAAATAAAGGCTAGGAAAAGGAAACATGGGTGACCACTGCTCTTGTATCCCATTAACTAGCCTCAGAGTGGTGTGTTCATGTATCACACTACTTGCCTTGGTGACTACTGGGTTTTGTTATGGTCACCATAACTACAGCCTGAAATCTTCTTTGTATTTTAAATCCGTTTTGTGCTTACTTATAGCTAACACTTTATAAGTACTATATGTAGTACTTACTGCTTGGAAAACAAAGCAATTTCTAAATAGTAGATTCTTCCCTTGTAATTTACACTTCTTGCTATTACAAGCTTTACTATGAAACCTAGAAGCTTGAAAAGTCTTGGTTATTATTAGAAATAAAGCAATATTTATTTGGGGGAAAATTTAGGGGACAAAATTGCCCCTTTCAAAATTGTAGCTAAGTTATGGTCACAGATGGTCTCTGCTTATCTTTGTAAGGTAAACAGGCAAAGCACAGAGGGTTACATGGGGGATTCTGGACTGTGACCATAAGCTACTCCATTTCAGAGACCAAATATAACACCCACAAAGAGAAAATAAAAATGAATGAAACAATGAAAGGGTGAGAAAAGCTATACCAAGTAGTATTTTCCTAGTTTATGAAAAACAGTATTCATATGGCAAAAGGATAGGAGAGGGCAACGGAAGATTTTTCCCTTCCTTTTTAAGACACTAACAGGTTTGCCGGGAATGCTAAGGGCCAATGGTTGTCACTGCTTTGTTCTCTGCACGTGAACGAACAGCTTCAGCGAATGCTGGCATCAGCTGAGTGTACATCAGCTTTCCACATTAACTTTTCCCTTTATATGTAGACCTTACAGTTCCATAACAATAAATAAAATTTGTAGTTACAATGCATTTGTCAATTCAGTTTAGGCACAAGGCAACTTCCACGGTGAGTGGAGAGATCAAGACAATCTCTGATTGTGCAGAAGCGACACACAGCTTGCAACAAAACGACACGCTGCAAACGTCTCACAGGCGATGTTCTATCTGATGAGCTTCCTATCTTCACTTCTGATGGAAGTGTTGGCCAGTTGCTTTGATCGTAGGATTACATTTGAGTTTCTTGCTTCAAGTGTCTTGTTTTTTCTTCTCCCTCCTATCAGGTTTGTCTTCAGATAATCTGAGTTGTCCAGTCCTTGTGAGGAGAGTTCACCTTCTATCTAGCCTACTGATAACTCTGGAACTGTGGCAGCGAGAGAACAGAACCAATTAGCACATCATTGTTAAAATAAACACCTCCCCAGGAAAAAACCCAAAAGGCTGACATTCCTTATACCCAGTTTTACACTAAATTAGCAGTCTCCTAAATGACTTCTAAGTAAGCCTCTTTCTTTCAAGGTGTAATTAAAATAGTTTTACTTGGAAGATGTGGTAAGATTTTTAAAGGCGATCATGTGATTATAGAATCACAAAACACAGGATTCTACAACAGCCGTGACAATTAAGCCAACCTTAATGTGAGTAACCTTCCAGTCGACAATACCTACCCATGCATTTCTCAGGGAAGACACACACACACTTCCTGTTATGTCAGGCCCATCAACCACACTGTGTTTACAGTTCACACCTAACTTCTCTAAACCGCACATTTCTGAAGGCAGGGGCCATTGTGCATTCATCTTCACATTGATCCCAGTTCCTGTCACTAGCAGGCCCTTCAGAAATACTTGCTCAATGAATTTTTAAAAAAAATATATTTTATTGATATTTTACAGACAGGAAGGGAGAGGGATAGAGAGTTAGAAACATCAATGAGAGAGAAGCATCGATCAGCTGCCTCCTGCACACCCCCTACTGGGGATGTGCCCACAACCAAGGTACATGCCCTTGACCCGAATCAAACCTGGGACCCTTCAGTCCCCAGGCCGATGCTCTATCAACTGAGCCAAACAGGTCAGGGCAACACTTGCTCAATGAATTTTTAAGAAAATGTATAGTTCAATGTATAGTCCACATTTTACACATATTTATATCCTTAATATAATATAGATAGTAGTGACTCTAAAAATTTTCCATTTTAGCCATTTTTTATGGAAATAGTTTTAGGAAGACTTATACTTTTCACCCCCTTTTTCAACAATAAGCGCAGTATTGTTTGTAATAGAGGGATGCTCTTAGGGATGGATAACAGATACTCAGAGCCACCTGGCCTTATAGTACATGGTGGAAAATTCTTGTACTTTTACAGTCATTCATTCTGTGATTATTTATCAGCTAATTGGATTCCAGCAGTTATTTTCCTGATGCTCAGTCTCTTGCTGGTTTTAATCTGCTGCCCATTTCTCTAAAGAATTGAAGGTTATCAGGTGAAACCAGACAACTACCTTTATGAATTAGTTATCTTTAAGACATATTTTAAGATAATAAACACTAACCAATAAAATCTAATGAAACAAAGTGCACTTACTACATTGTTTTTTTTTTTTAAAGGATTTTTGATAAAACTCTTTTTGATAGGTAGGAATTTCAAAAGTTTAATTTAAGTGGGGGAATTTCCTAATAGAGATATGGGTGGAGATTTCAAAGTCATATGAGATACAGAGGCAGTAAAAAGAACAGGAAGTAAACAAAAGGGGGGAAGACAGATGTGAGGTAGGAAGAAAGAGAGAGAGAGAGAGAAATGGGGGAAGAGAGTAAGAGAAAACGGGTACAACAAACTGGAGAGAAACAAGAAAAATAAGACACAGGCTCTGAGAGAAATGTGGCAGATGCACATAAAGCTCTCTTCACAGCCTGGCGGTTACCTGGGAGCTGAGCATAAGAAGTTACCTGGCATCGAACTCCTTCAAAATGATCTAATTTAGAAAGTCACTCCTGCATTAAGAAACAGTGGCATGCTTTTATTTTAAAATTTCAAAGTTTATTTTTGACCATAATTTTCTTTTTCAGGATATTCTGTGTTTCCCACACAACAGGGAGCAGTGGGGTGGGTGCTAGAGGGCCTGTATGTTAACAGCTCTTGCCGAAGTCTCTAGGGCCTGCACAGTTAGTCAGATTGCTGCGTGGTTTTGGGGGGACATGGCTTGAAGTTTTATCCAGTGTGCTAATATTAGAATTATAATTGATACTTAAATAATTACATCGACATTTTTCCTCTTGGCCCCAAATGAAGTTTTTTAGTCTAGTTTGTCCCTAGGAAGGCTATGTATAGAGGTGGCAGAAACCATATTTTTCAGGAAAGGGTGAGTTACTGACTAGTGTTTGTAGTTTGCAAACTATTCTATCAAATTCCAGACTTTCAGCTCAAAATGACAGCCATAAAGCTGATCAAGTGAAACTGTATTCGAAATTATTTTCCTGATCCACATCTCCCATTCATTCATCTTTGCTTGCTGCTTTTAATCTCCTAATGAAACTGGGAAAATAACTACCCATTGCTGAAGTAGATAATAAAATGAAGTTACCAGTTCTACTCCTAAACCATGATGATTAGCTAAAATGCTACTGTCCAAAATATTTAATTACAGTCTACATTAATTTCTGCCACCTAAACATTAACTATACAACTTAGATAACATAAATGCATATAGTTACGAAAAAGGTGATTCAAATGAACAACTTGGGCAACAATCTCTATATTACTTTTGTCACTCAGTTAAAAAAAATCACAAGGAAATAAACTGTATTTAGTCCATGAAGAGGAAAATAAAAGAACGGTCTTTCAACAAATATAACTCCAGAGAGAAGGACATTCTGGTTCAAGTACATATGACACCTTTACATGCATCTGCAGATTCAAGGTGTCACTGACATTCTTACTGGGAATAAGGATGCGTATTACAGACTTGCATTATTGATCCAATGGAAAGAAGCAGTAACTTTTTTGTGTACATATGAAGATTTCATAGCAAAGAAGAGGTGGATGGTTAAAAGAAAACTGGTTGATGATACAGCTAAGTATTTCTGGTAGAAAAATGAGGAGTATAAGTGGCAGCAAAAGTATTTTTTGGAGGAAGAGTCATTGCACTATTTTCTTCTTGGACCAGAATAACATTCATGATGATCCAGAACAGAACCCCAAATTCTTTATAAACCACAGGCTGTACTTTGAAGAGAACAGTAACTGGGTATAAGATGACCCTGGCTCTGTAAGGATGAATTACCCGTGACCTTTAGCACAAGCAGCGCCACTAGCACTCTAGCTTTGAGCTGAACGAGGTGGCCTCCTTTCACGCTCTCACTTACCTGGCTGATGCTTACATATGACCCATAGGGTTGGTAGCTTCACTAAGCCCAGGGTGGGTTCCTGGGAGTGTGGTTGGCGGCTCTGCCGATACGGCAGAAACTTTTTCTTCTTCCCTTCTTTTAAGGCAGGCTGCTTTGGGGTTCAGATTCCTCTCTGAAACAGAGGAAAATAATTTTTATTATTACAGTCATAAGTTTTATGAATCAGGGACTCTTAGGTCTTAAACTGAGCAAATTGCTGTTATATTTCTTTCTGAGAGTTTTAATCTATGGTAATCCAAAACTGAGACATAGTTACTCAGGAATTGCTAAATCTAGAAGTCTTTTCTCTAGAGCATTTAGTTTCTTTAGAAAAGAACCCTCCGATTTTTTGAAGATGGGGTTAATATATTTGGATGCCAGCATTAAGGAAGCAAAGCAGGACACAGGGCTGAGGGGGTTCACTGTTCAATTTCATGCCTCTCAGATCCTCTACTTTCCTTGATGATCCATATTTGCAGCCTTTCTGATTTCAATTGCCCCCTAGAAAATACCCCTTCTGTCTTTTATGATGAAGAGGAGGGAGGCAGAAGCAATATGAAGTGGAGAAGAGACTTAGGGATCCAACTTTTCCATAGAAGATCTTCAATCAGTCTTTCTGCTTCTGGCCTGATGCTGCTGCAATAATCCGCACCTCCAAAGTGCAGAGCTGTTCCGGGACAGGGGCTCTGCGCAGCACCCTGCTCTGCTTCTTGTTGGTTTTCCTCCAGGCTCCCCCTTCATTTCTTCTCTCTAAATAAGTCAGTTACCACTATTCTACTTTCTTTTCATCGTACAGAATACAATTTTTGCTATCTCAGCTGCTCTATCTCCCATCTGTCCTTGTGAGTTAATTCCATTTTTATTCATTTTAGTAAGGAGTAGAATATTATCAATGAATATGCTAAGACTACCATGTTTGAGCATCTTGTTGCACCTAAATTAAAATCTATTAGGTTATGGTCTAGAAATTTGTTTAGGAAAAGGAAAAGCCTCAGGAGATTCTGCGACCAATCAGATTTGAGAAACACTGTCCTAGTTTACTCATCTTCAAGCTCTCTAAGAGACCAGGAAACTAAAATTGCAATAGTTCTATCGAGTCTAAATTATTACTGAAAAGAGGAGCTGATGCACTGCCCTGTGAAAGAGTTTGATGAGGAAGTACTTGACCTGTAATTCAACCTTTAGTAAAAGCTGAGAGTACAAACATGATGGTAATATGTGAAATCTGCTGAGGATTAGTAAACTTGTAGTCACAATAAAGTAAAGGCTTAAATCGGCAATGGCAGGGACCAGATAGGATTTAATATGTGGGGCACCAAGGTACAAAGAGTGCTCCGGCAAAATCTGAGGCTTGGAGGGAAAGCCACTTTTCCTGCTGTTCTCCAGATGCACGAGGCCTGGGTCTGGCTGTCCTCCTGGTGGAACACTTGCCCAGGGATGACAGGATGTACATAGCTACTTATAGTCTTGGAGCACCCTCCCAAACCGGAGGGGAGCCCAGAGTCCAGAGGATGCCCAAACTAGACATGAAAACAAAATCAACACCTTTGTAGAAACTGATGGGAAGTGGGTGGGTAAATTACTGTTGTACGTTTTTCTGAAAGTGTGTTCTAGTTCTCTAACTCTGCTTTCCCTACTAAAGAGAGTATTCTTCCTGTAATCAGTGCAGAGTTTCATGGTTATAATTGTCAAGCATCTGTTTACTCCTATTTCTTTTTTCTTTTCCAACTTCCTTCACATAAAATATTACATAAATATCCAATAAATATTTCTCTCAATGAAGAGACAGACAGAGTCTGAAACCCAAGGTTACATCTATAAATTCTTTAAAAAAAAAAAAAAAAGGCTTAGGATGAGGCATTCATAACTTTGGATAAAAAGATATACAGGTAATATGCAAAAAAGCAAGATCAATGGAAGAACCTCTCAAGGGTTTGTGTTAATTGGTAATTCGAGGTCTAGCACACAGCTGAATGGAACAGAATAATAAATGCTTGTTCAAAAAATTAAGTTTCAAAGCATCTTCAAGATTCTATCAAACTTCTTGAGAAGTTGAACAGCTGGGGGAGTTCTCTGAGGCAGTACTGGATGAGCCTAATAATGACACTTTTGCTCTTAGGGACATACAGGCATGCCAGGGCATACCAGCCCAAGAAGTTCATGGCATTCCGGATCAGGGGTCAACAAAGAAGTCCTAATACCTTACTGACATGGGTACACAGGACATCCATATGAGGCCAAGCCAGGAGGGGCCATGACCAGGCATGCTATTAAACAGCATAACCTAGTAGATGCCCCCAGGGTAAAGCAGGCAAGAAACTGAGTGCAGAGAAGTAGGGAAGACCGAAGGAGCAGGAAGAGGACAGGTCTAGGCAGGTAAATTCAAGTGTTGGACACCAGAATCAACAAGACAAAGAGGCACAAAGCATAATGCTGAGCAGCAGGAGGAGGCTGGCTGTTCTGCATTGTTACATAGAATTCCTCTTTGCTGGTTTGTGTGGAACACTGAGCCTATGGATATTGACCAATACAGTGAGACAGAGGTGAAAGAACTAGAAAGGAAATCTGATCCAGATGATACAGTGGCAGAAGTTCTAACTGAACTTGCAAACAATATGCTTAGAAGAGTGAGTGGAAACAGAACTGTCTGACCACCTGAGGCAGAACAGTTATGTATCTTTGCTAAACCTACTTACCTCTGACTTGCTGTTCTAGACTAAGGATGACTGCCACGGCCTGATGAAGAATAAGGAGTTTTGTTTGGGGTTTTTCACTCTTTAAATGAAGTTGACACATTCGACCAAGCTCTTTGAATGCCTCGTTAATATCCCGTACACGCAAGCGCTCCCTGGCATTGTTAGCCATCCGCCTTTCCTTTTCCCTTTCTATCTTCTGTTCTGGGTTCAAATCCTCATCTTCATTAGTACTGCTGGAAAACAAAAGAACAACAATGCCTATTAGATTCCCTATAAAGCATAGATATGTTTACTGAATGAAATTATAAAGTATAAAGATGGGAAAAAATTACCTATAAATTTTACCAAACAGTAGTAATAGTTACATTTCACATGAATGTCTATTTCTTTCTGGTCTTTCTTCAAATGCAATTCAAATGATACCACAAACAGGATAGGCAAAAATAGGTTTACAGTTATGACTATGTAAAACAGATTATTCTTATATTATTATTTTTAATGATTGTATTATTTTCTGTACAAACAACTATAAACCTATTTTGTCCCATGCTGTACATTAAAAAATGCATTTCCATTGCATAGTACATACAGCATGAAGACTTCTCCATGCTAGTGAAATTCTTCATAAATATAATTTGAATGACTACATAATATTCTAGGCACCCTGTCACTCAAAATGTGATCAGCAGCATGATCATTACTGGAGCTGTTTAAAAACACAGAAATCTGCATTTTAACAAGATCCCAAGTTAATTTATATGTACATTAAAGTTTGGGTAGCACTGTCCTGGTTCGCTAGTGCCTTAATTTGCTCTTAAATATATGCTGGCAGTCACTTGGTAAAGAGGAAAAAGCTTGAAAGCATAGAGTGAGAAAAGTATCTCAGAAAATCGTATCTTTTATTCCAGAGAGAAATATCATCAGTAGTGATAATTAAAAGCCTGGATGAACTAGCCCTGGCTGGGTGACTCAGTAGGTTGGAGTATCAGTCCAATTCCTGGTCAGGGTGCATACAGGAGGCAACTGATTAATGTTTCTTTCTCACATCAGTAAACATATCCTCAGGTGAGGATAAAAAAACTTTAAAAACATGGGGAACTGAAACAATATTTTTGAAGGACAAATTGGCAAAATAAAAACCCAAAGCCTTAAAATATTCATCACCTCTTAATCACTTTAATTCTAACTTTAGAAATTCATCCTATGGATATAGTTAGAGATGCACATAGAAATTTATGTAAAGAAAGTCATCACAGAACTATTACATTAGTGACATCCTGGAGGCCAATGATAGGAAGTGAGTTGGATAAATCTCATACATCCAGACAATGGCCCACAATGCACCTTCTAAAAAATCAAGCTGCAGATCACATTCAGTAAAAGATGCCAGACACAGAACACTACATTCTGTGAGTCTATTTACAGGAACTTCTAGAAAACAACTATGGTAATGGAAAGCAGACCAGTGGTTGTTAGGGGATGGGAGAGGGTGAGGATTACAAGGGGGCATGTGGGAACTGTTTGGGGTGGTAGAAATATTCTTCCATTTTGCACTTAGGAATAGATGAAAAAGTTAAAAATACACTGTTAAATGAAAAAAAGTTGACATTATAAAAATTATTTCCAGTTTAATTCAAATTTAAACTATATTTATGGAAAAAGAGATAGTCCTTGAAAAGTAGACAGTAGTTGACTCTGGGTGGTAGTTTCTTGTGATTTTTTTTGTACACTGTTCTGTATTTTCCAAATTTCTGTAATCAAATGCATTAAGATATCAGAAAAAACATTTGAGGGACATGCTCTGGAATAAATTCTAAAAAATTCTACTTATATTTCAGAAATAAATTATTGAGCAGAGACTCTCAGATCCTTAAAATGATGTGCACAAAGAACAGATGTTTCCCCTCTTTTCTAATAGGCTGAGTATGTAATAAAGAAGTACGTAATATATTCTTATAAGCTAATTGTCAAGTATTTCTTTTAATAGAAAATCACAAGCTCTTGGACTGCAACAGGGACCTTAACAGAGCATCTACCCCCAAGATTTCCAAATGTGGCCATTTATCAGAATCTTTAGGAACACTTGAAAAAATAGAGCTTTCAAAGACCCACTACCACATACTGATATAGTGAGCTTGTGCTTCTAAAATGTCTCTGGAGCCTGTGCACCAGGACTGAAAACCACTGCAAGATCCATAGACATCAGCTATCTCCCGAGGATCACAAAGCCAATCAATGGCAGTGTGACGACAAGAACCCAGGTCAGTGCTCAATGGAAGCAAACCTGTACCACACACCTAGCATTACCATCATCGTAACAGTAACTCCAGTACATGTAATGAGTGCTTGCTGCCTGTGAGACGGTGTGGAAAGAGCTTTACGTGCATCATTTTCAGTTGACTGCCACAAGGGTTCTAGATCAGAGAACTTTAATGACTTGCCCAAGGTCACTTGGCAAGTATATGGTGGAGCCATGAGTAAAACCCAGGCTAGCCTTACTTTGTACAAAGGACATATTATTAACCTATTAAATATTGTTAATTACTAAGTATTGTTATTATTAACCTATTATACTGCCTCTCAATTTCTGATGACCTATAACTGGGTTCAGTAAACTATGACCCAGCAGCTCGCTATTTTTGTAAATAAAATTTTATTGGAAGAGCCAGCCCATTTGTTGGTGTATTGTCTAATGCTGCTCCTCTGCTACAGTGGCAGAATTGAGTAGTTGCAACAGAGACCATATGGCCCACAAAGCTGAACATACTAATTTATCGGGCCATTTACATGGAAAATTTGCAAACCTCTGATCTATAAGATGAGAAGATGAAGAGGAAACATGCAATTTTTTCCCTTAAAATTCTATTTGAATAATAAAACTGTGGAAGAATTAAGATGCCTCAAAGGAGTGGTCTATAGATTCCAGGACCCAGTCTTCACTTTTTCATGCCTCTACACAAGTGAGTACAATGGATATTAAAATAACAGCATTAGTATCTTTAGATTTAATTTTTCCCAAGAAAAATGTTTAAGTGTTGAAAACAGTGAGAATGTCAAAGGCAAAAGGACATCTTTTAAATATGTGAATAAAGGAAGGACCATGCTGGCTTTTTAATTATATCTACCACACTTATTGTCATCTCCTTTGTGCCATAATTTAATACAAAGAACAATGTTAATAATAGATATCTATGTGATATATACATATTGGTAAGTGGATATATACCAAGAAACAGGATGGGCCACAAATATACCAAGTCATCTAGTTTTAATATATAACTATAAAAAAATCTGAGGGAAGAATCTGGAAGTCATATGAACTAACATATTATGTGTCAATATCCATACTTCAAAGCAGGGTAAGTCAAATTTATGGAAAACCTTCCTCAACATCAGCCTAGCTAGAATACTTCCTTCTCCATACTCTTCTCAAATCAATGTTTAAACCAGAAGCTGGCAAACTTTTTCTATAAAGGGCCAGCTAGTAAATATTTCCAGCTTTGTGGGCCATCACTTTCTTTTGCCAACGACTCAAAACTGCTATTACTTTAATGCAAAAGCAGCCATAGACAATCCTACATAATGAAAGGCTAATATGCAAATCGACTGAACGGCAGAATGACTAGTTGCTATGGCAAGCACTGACCACCAGGGGGCAGACACTCAACACAGGAGCTGTCCCCTGGTGATCAGTGTACTCCCACAGGGGAAGTGCCACTCAGCCAGAAGCCAGGCTCATGGCTGGTGAATGCAACAGCAGTGGCATCGCTAAGAATGTTCAACTGATGGCTTAGGCCCACTCCTCTAAGCTGTCAGCTGGACATCTCCTGAGGGCTCCCAGACTGTGAGAGGGTGCAATCCGGGCTGAGGGATCCCTACCAAGTACACGAATTTCATGCACCAGGCCTCCAGTATGTAAACAAATAAGGTTTGAAAGTGTTCCAATAAAACATTTTTTGTAAAAACAGGCAGCCCTGGCAGGTGTAGCTTGGTTGGTTGGAGTGTCATCCCATACACCAAAGGGTGGTGGTTCGGATTCCCAGTCAGGGCACATGCCCAGGTTGTGTGGGGTCAATCCTTGGATTCGGGTGTGTGTGAAAGGCAACAGATTAATGTTTTTCTATCTCTCTCAAATAAATTAAAAAAACCAAAAGCACATCCTTGAGTGGGGATTGGAAAAAAAACCAAAACACATTCTGTAAAAGAATAAAAGATAAAAATAGGCAGTGGGCTGGATTTGGTCCATGGGCTATAATTTGCCAACTCTTGGCTTTAAATCATACAATAGAGTCTTACCATATATTCAGTCTTAAATTACTACGTTCAGATATTTATTGATGAACTGTATCTAAATGTCTATACTCCACAATTTAATTTGTTTTAGCTATTTTGTCCTCTGTCTTACAGACTACAGACTCCCTTTACAAGCACCATGGGGAGAAATGTAATTTTTTTTTTTTTTAATATATAGAACCTAATATAGTGTGATATAATAGAACACATAATTTTTGAGTCAGCTTCATATGATTTCCTTCTAGGGGTGCTGTAAGGATTAAATGAGATAACATACATAAAGTCCCAACACAGCAGTTAGAACATAGCTGACACTTAATAAATGCATAACACCCTTCAATTTCCCAATACTTTCACCCATGGCAAATTAGTGAAATTTAACACCTAAATGTTAATAAATACCTTGTTCTGCCCCTAGATGAAACCTTGATATCTTTTTGGGAGGATTCATCATCTGATTTCATGTCATCTGATGAAGGAGGTTCATGAAGGTTTTCATCTTTCTCTTTGTTTTCAGTCTTGATTTCTGCTGGAACAACAGTTCCAGACTGACTTTGCAAGCCACCTAACAAAAAGTCAAAGAAACAAAATAAACGTCCAGACTCATGAATTAGAACTAAGACAATAAAACACTATCATGATAAATACTCTTAGTTGTTAGAGGGCTATGAGGGAAATCTGAAGATCTAGGAAGTATACTATTTTGAGCTGAAAAGAGCGTGTCCACAAATCTTAGAAGAAAACTATTTTTTAAAGCATCTATATTTAGAAGAACAAGCCTGGTTTTGATGATGAGTATAATGATCACTTTTAGGCACTATTTAACAAATGAACAAGGTTATGATAAACTGATGGAGTTTTAGACACTGACTCCTAAGATTCTGCCAAGGAAAAGGAAATGAGTTTAACACTTCCCTGGATAAACACAATAAAACAGATGTCATGGTTAAATATAACTGGGAGAACTTTACTTTGGTATTCTTAATATTAGCTATATATTTGTAAGCTCTATTATAACATTTACCAGTTTGCTTTTTAACAGAACTATTAATACAACTGAACTGTTTCGGCACAATAGCTCCTAACATTCAGAGCTCTCTGCACACTCAGACATATCTATCCCACTGCCTCTAGGGACCATGAAGACTCAGTCAGGAGGGGAAGTGATTCAGGAAGACAGACACAACAGAATCAAGAGCAGGTAAGAAAATGACAGGTAAAAACTGAACAACACTCGGCATGTAGTTCTATCCCTAAGTTCTATAATTTACCAGCCACATGGGCCGAAGGGAACCTTCAGTAGCACTACTGTTTGGAATTCTCCCACCTAAAATGACTTTTGAGTCACAGATATGAATCTGCCTGTGAGAAATGTGACTGCTCCAAATGCAATCTCTATCTGTATTATTACAAAAAAACCAACAATAGTTACCTCTATAATTTTCTTGTGTTTTATGGTTCAAGTCTGTGCTTGAAGCAGTGACTGTACTAGACAGGACTGAATGATTGCCATTAAGACTGACAGAGTCTTCTCGATGAGTTCCAACCTAAAGTTAAAAGAAGAAGTCAAGACAGTTCAGGGGCAATAATTGTTTAAATTCTTTTAGTGGGTTTATTAGGGAAAACAATAGGACACATCTGAATTTAGCAACTTTTCTTAAAGCCACTTTTCTGGATTTTGGATTCAAATAAAATAATAGTTTAAATTTATTTTTAAACGTTTCATTAAAAAATTGCAACCTCTAAATTTAACATCCCATAGGATTATAGCAAATGAGCTAATAGAGACAAAGTACTCGGGAAGCCATAAAGCACTACACATAATCAGACCTGTCAATAATCCTCTCTAAACTGATCTGAAAACCTTATCCAAATACTATCTAAATACAGGGTGGAGCAAAGGTACTCTTATAGTTGTGAGTATGCAAAACACAGTTTATTCTTGTTTATTTATTAACTAGAGGCCAAGTGCACAAATTTGTGCACGAGTAGGGTTCCTTGGCCTGGCCTGTGGGATCAGCCCGAAATTGGCTCTCTGACATCCCTCGAGGGGTCCTGGATTGCAAGAGGGTGCAGGCCAGGCTGAGGGACCCTACCGGTGCACGATGAGGGCCAGGGAGGGACTCGGGAGGCGTCCGGCCTATCAGGAGTGGTCCGGCCTATCGGGACTGAGTGAGATGGGCCAGATATGCCCTGGAGCCCTATGGTCCCTCTCCAGCTGGTCAACCTCCCCTGTCCCTCCTGGCCCTGACTGTGTCTGACCCCTGGTGGTCAGTGCACATCATAGTGACTGGTCAATAGGTGGACTGTCTGCCCCTTGGTGGTCAATGCATGTCACAGTGAGCAGTTGAGCAGCCTTAGCATATCATTAGCCTATTACACTTGGATTGGTTGAACGGCCTACTGGCCGACTGGACACTTAACATGTTAGGCTTTTATTATATAGGATTATTGTATTATTTTCCACATGAACAACTGTAAACCTACTTTGCCTCACCCTGTAAATTGTGCATTAATTTGCATTTAAGGAAATATTGCTAGATTCCAAGTATTATTTATTTATATTCTGGCATGCCCTTTCCTCACACAAACAGAGAGTATCTTGTTTTTTCTTTGTCTAAATGTCTGCCCTCAAATATTTTTTAAAAGAGCAAAAGGCAATAAAAAATGCCATATATTTTTATTCCCTGTTTTAACCAACTTATACAAGTCACAACCTGAAATGGGAAGTTAAGGCATACAAACACTACCGAATGTTTGCCTATTGCAGAATTTTTAGAAAAACTGGTTATAAATGAAGCTTTATTAGAACAGTAGCAGACGTGTCAATTAGAAGATTAAACCTTTAATTAAAGAGATTTATTGCCTGGAATTATATATAAGAACCACTGTTTCCAATAAATCCTTCAATCCCAGTAAATTGCCAAACTCTGAATTCCTCAAGTAATAAAATATAGCTTTTTATCTTAATGACTTTGTATGGATTTATACTCTAAGGGGGATAAATATCCCTTTGGTTTCTTATGAGCTAAACAAAAGAAACAAAGCAAAGTTTTAGGCAATGCAGACCACTTGGTAGTTGGACCTAACTATATCAGGTCTTCCATCATTCTTTTAGAAAATTGCCTCTCCATCTACATCTATATTCTTATCTTTAATGTAGTTTTAAAAAACCCATTTAATGTATTTCACACTACTTTTAAAATTACTTGAAGATTAGTCATTACTGAGGATTAGTTGTGTCACTATTCCCTTAGGTGATTAAGCATGACTCTATCCTTTTTCTAAACCACACAATTTCATCATTCATTAGAATAAAATCGTGAAGTTGGGAAGGGACGACAGAAAGTACTTTTATCCCCCTTCCAAAATCTTCTCCAAGCCTTTAGATCCGCCCCCCGCCCCCCCTCCCCAAAATACTGAGAAAAATCTGAAGAACTAAACCTAACAACCAGTGAAAAAGAGGGTTGTGAAAATTACATTCAAGACAGAAAAATTATTCTCAAAATATTTCATGATATTCTGTCTCTAGGGTGTCCTAGTCATGTTTATTTTTTTAAAAATATATTTTATTGATTTCTTACAGAGAGGATGGGAGAGGGATAGAGAGCTAGAAACATCGATGAGAGAGAAACATCCATCAGCTGCCTCCTGCACACCTCCTATTGGGGATGTGGCTGCAACCAAGGCACATGCCCTTGACCGGAATCGAATCTGGGACCCAGTCCACAGGTCGATGCTCCATCCACTGAGCCACACCGGTCAGGGCGTCATGTTTATTCTTAATACATAGGATGCTTTCTTGCTCGCTGTGAATTATCTGCTCAATGATCTAAGGGGAAGGTCAGTTCAAAAACCCAATTTTATAAAAATAGCTATGGTAGGAATATAATATATAACAGCATATTCTTTGAGACTTTAAAGCCTAGTCTAAAGATAAAATATCACTAAAACAATTTTGACTGGCTGAAGAAATCACTGCAGGATAAAGTAAAAGCTAAAATTTCTGTATTTGTTTTTATAATAACCTTAAAACAAAACTTTCTGTGATCTTTGGTCATATGTGCTAATTCTGCTCTTACCTTAGTATTTTGAGCTATCATGCCAAGTAATTTAAAATAACCTTTAAAAATTAAAAAATTTAAACATGTGAAATTCATTTTATAGCTCTGTAAGATAATAATGACTGGACAGTAACAAACTAAATCTTCACTTATTTCAGTGATGACGCATCTGCTAAATTATTTCTTTTTATTTCATTATATATTATAATAATCCTTTGATTTTCTGAATCTCTACTAATAAAATGTTCTATCACCTCCTTTCTGATGAAAGGTTTGGCCGACAAAGGATCAGTATCTAAACAATAAATCTTACTGAGTTTGTCTTTCCCTGAAGGAAAACCAAAAAGGTTGCTTGATTTGTTTTGGGATATAAATGCCAACAAATATTTTTGTCTCTATGGAGTACTATAAACTATTTTCTCACACCAACCTACATCATTGGCTTCCAAAAGAAAAAAAAAATCAAAGCTTTAAAAATTGGCCTCAGACTAGCGAAATACTTCAAGCCTGCAGTTTTTCGTGTTAATGATGTTAGCAGGAATTTTTTCTTTGAAACTTGATTCCCTTACAAATGGCCCTCATATATTTTCTGGCGAATCTGACTTTTATAGTTCTTACAGTTCTCTTTAACCCTTGCTCACCTTGGCTCTCAGATCCTCCCTTTAATCTGCAGTTACCCATTCATGTGGCTCTGTCTACACACATACAACAGGTGTATAAACAATTCTTTGTCTGGCACAGAGCTGTGAGGCCAGCCAGATAGGACCCTGTTTAATTGTTCATCTCGTTAGCATACAGCTGACAGGCTGCTTCTAAGGGGAGTAGCAGGGGAAGGCAAACTCTTAGGCCTGCTATGCTCAAAATTTCAATTATTATGAAGAGCTCCATGTCAGAATAAAAGGTCCATCCCATTAAATAACATCCTCCTGAATCTGAATCTTCACAATCTGTGCCTGGCCTTACTTTGGTGGAAGAAACCCTTCAAGAAACCTGTTTTCATTTCATTTGGCCAAAAGCTTTAGCGCCCATGATGGAAAAATGTTAAATCTAATTAGTTGATGAATAAGGGTCTTGTGAATTAAGGAACAGACTGAAAAAGAACTCAGTATGAACGAATTACCCTCTGATTCTGAATTCTATTATAATAATTTGTACTGTTCACTGAACACTAATGATTTAAATTAATCAGTACTAATCTACAGACTGATGAAAGGATCTTTATGTATAGTATACATTTTGTTTTACCTAAAGAGGGAATTTATGCTAGAAATAGCAGAATTCCATTTGTTATGGTTCCTTTTAATGATACTTCTGTAATATAGAACCTGTCTGATTTTTAAACTTTAAAAAATGCTGCCATTTTGAACAATTTTAAATTAAAAAACTGGTATCAAAATCCTTAAAAACACTATAATGTGGTTTTAATAAAAATAAATTTTTAAAAAATTGCCCATTTGAGAAAAAATAGGACAATAAAATACAGTTAAAAATAAACTCCTTGAATTCAGTTGAAACCTAGACAAATAATTCTTACAGTATACAAATTTATACCAATAAGACTAAATACTATTTAAATATAAAGTTAAAATGACTCCAAATTTATTTTGATAAGGGACAAAAATGCTGATTTTAAACAAAATATTATCCTAATGCCTAGTCTTTAACAACTTAATGATAAGTATTTTAGAATTTAGAAAAAACAGTCTCTCTGCTTTAGGATTTGAAAAACAGACATGATTTATATTTTTAAATCGTATAAAGTAGCTTTAAATTTCATGGGTTAATGTTATTTACTCTGTTCTCAGAAAACAAATACTACAGATCTCCAACCACAGCTTAAACAACAAACCCAAAGCAATTTAAAAAAAAGAAAAATACCACAGATCTCTAACCACAGCTTAAACAACAAAAACCCCATGCAATAAGGAAAAAAAAAAAAAAAAGGAAAGGAAGAAAAAAAGAAATGCTTGGATTAAATTTCCCCAAGACTTGTAACATAAAAATCAAAAGACCTAATGGATGGAATTTTATCCAATGTCATGAAGAAGGAACTTTTTAAGATTTGCACCAAGCTTCCATTAAATACAAAAAGTTCCTAATCTTAATTTGAAGTTGAAATTACTCAGGAATAATTAAGTACTTTGTATGAAAGATAAAATGCTATCATGGATCCATCTCAATAGGCCTCAGTATTTTAGATATTACAGCCATAAACAGATGTGATATACAATAACTTTATACTGTGGAAACCTCTTTGTAATGCCCAAATGAAATTAATGATTCTACTCCTTTTTAATTTTCTACTTAATACAAGCATTGTTTTCAGTCAATGGTTTATTCCAAGAGTTTATTCTTATACTAAATAAATGGGAGCAACACTAAAGTCCAAAGCTGACATTTTAATAGTTCTAAAAACCCTGATTTTGTGCCTTAAAATTTAAATGATGTACCAATCACATTCCAATAAAGAGTGCCTGAAAAAAGTCTTGTTTTATACTTGCATTAAACAAATATGGAGAATAAAAAAATACATAAAGGGAATAGGAAATGAAAACATTAACCTCATTAAAAAAATAAGAGCAAATATTAAAACTATGCCAGGCTGGTTACTCTGAATATATTCATTTCCTAGTTTCCTTTTCCAGTATAATAATCTTTCAGGAAATTCAATTTTGTGTGTGTATTAGATAGCCAAAGTATGTTAAAAAGCTGTCTGTAGTTGAAACCTGACTTAATTCTCAACTTTGATATAATCAAGTCTATTCAATTAAAAGAAACAACAGTCAAAATGAAGTCTTTTGACATTGAGTCCTATTAATATATATTTTTGTCAGGTGGTAGTTTTATCTCCTTAGTGTGAAATATAAAATCTTTTTCTGGAACAACTGAAAAACAAACAAACAAACAAACAAACAAAAAACAGAAAATGATCTCTTCTGTAAGATGGAATAATAGTTTGGTGAAGGCCAAGGGAGGGGAGGTCGGGATGGATGGAGATGGACAAAGGGGGGTGTAAACATTAAATTTTTTTTAATTAAAAAATACAGTAAGACTGATCTACAAATCAATATTATCGGCTGTGGATGACCTTACTGACACAACCTTGTTATAACTAAAGACAATGTAAAGAAAGGGTCTCAGCAACAAGGCTATTTCCTTGACCAAGGACACTATTCTGGTTGACCTGTCCATGTAGTTGTAACATCACAAGTCATCTTTTTTGTTACATTTTTTATTTTATTTTAGTCTGTGAGAGAGAAGGTTCGTAGCCTTCTGCACATGACCTGACTGGGTATTGAACCTGAAACCTAAGTATGTGCCCTGACCAGGAATCAAATCCGCAACCTTTAGTGTATGGGATGACACTCCAACCAACTGAGCCACCCAGCCAGGGCTACACCACAAGTAATCTTGATAGCATTGCAGGCTGGGAGCTGAGCTCCCTCTACCCTATTTATCCTGCCATTAACTCTTATTCTCCCACTCCAGTACATGCTGGCTCACCTCAAAATATTCTGCTTCAATACAACTCCCAAACTACTCATTAAAACAATACAAGCAACCTAGTGAGTGTTGCCCAGTGGTTGAGTGTCGACCTATGAACCAAGAAGTCACCAGTTCAATTCCTGGTTAGGGCACATGCCCAGGCTGTGACTTCAGTCCCTGGTAAAGGCGTATATAGGACGCAACCAATCGATGTTTCTTTCTCACATCAATGTTTCTCTCTCTCCCTCTCTAAAATCAATAAAGACATGTTAAAAAAATAAAAGAATATAAGTAAAAAGTTTCAGGCTCAAAAAACAAATGTTAAAAAAAAAGCTTGCTATCCCTCGTTTAGCACTGGGAAGATAATTTATGTTCTACATTGGGTATTGGGAAAGTATGGCCAGTAGGACAAGTCTGGTCTGTTTTTTTTTTTTTGTTTTGTTGTTTTTTGTTTGTTTTTTTAGTAAATAAAGGAACCCTTCTTTGTAAATAAAGTTTTACTGAAACACAGCCACACCCATTTGTTTTCATAATATCTATGACTTCACTTTTATGTTACAAAGTCAGAGTTAAGTAGCTGTGACAGAGACCATATAGCTTACAAATCTGAAAATATTTACTATCTTATAGGGAAGGTATGCTGACCTTCTAAATTCTAGGGAAAAAAGCAATATCATTTAAAATCTGCAATTAGGATGGTGATTTACAATAAGTGCCCATTAGAACAAAAATCCCTTACAACAAAAATATTATCTGAATATTCTGTGGAGTTACTGCAATAGTATTTACGCTTATTAGAATAAGTCTATCTCTGCAGAAAATGAATAGAATGATGAAAATGAAATATTTTGAGTAGCAACCTAACAAATTCTATGGGTGATATAGAATTGCTGATAAACTGATATTTCTGTGGTTACTTTGTAATTTTGGCCACACAATCTCCATTTTTAGTAGCCTAAAACAAATACTAATTTTTGATCACACAGAGGAAAAATATATAAACTACCAGAGAGTTAAACAAGACAACAAAAAAGTAATGACCGAATGTAAAACTGTGTCATTTTTTAGTTACATTATATGGAATAAAAGCAGGAGATAACTCTTAGAGATGGCTGTCAATAGTTACAACAATAGGTCTCCCCAAATCTCACATCCCCCCAAAATATGAAAAGAGTTGAATTCATATAGGTGGGTTCTCATGGAAATACTCAGACATGGATAGAGACACTAGGATAAGAGTCTTCCTCCTTGGGTAGAGAGGGTGGAAAAGGAGGAGGTTAGGGGATACATCTGTAATAATGTCAGTAATATCAATAAAATATAATTTAAAAAACCAAAGGAGTTTTACTCAATAGTATGACGAAGACTTAGTTCGGAGAGTCACCGGCAGACTGTTATATTTTATTCTATCCTTTGGCCATTTTGCTGAAACTGAGAACTGAGGTTTCACAGCTAAGAAGTTAACTTCAGCAGGACGGGTGGAATACTGACTCACCTGACAGCGTCAGATTTTGTAAGTTAACACTTTATACTTTGAGGGTAAGCCTGGCAAAAACATCTAGATCTCCACCTCTACTAATGACTGTGTCTGAATGGGGAGGATATAGTTGATGATGTCTAGCTGATTTTTGCCAGCTCTGTGTCCTCTCTCAGAAAGCTATCAGCACTGAAGGGAAGACTGTGATGGACACCTTAAGCAGTACCTTGGCTTAATTGTTTTGGTATTAATGCCGCTGCTCAGACTAAGCCAGACTCTTCACATGTTACCGAACACTCTTTTTTTCTTGATTCCTCTTAATTTTTTCCTTTTTAAAGAATATCTCTGGCAGCCCTTTTGTTCATGCTCTGAAGTAGGCAGCATATGGCTAGAGGATATATGTGGCTACTTTCTCAATTAAAAACTTCAGGGCAATCTCTAACGAAATAAGTTTTCCTTTATTAGTACACGACCTTTTAAAATGTACTAGGTTTCTAGGTGGCTTTGAAGGAATGAATTTAAAAAAATCCCTTCCCAACTCATATCTAAAGTTGATAAATACTACAACAAAATGCAAACAAACAAAAAGTTGGTAAAAACTACCTTTTAGCCCTGGCCTTCATGGCTCCGTGATTAGAGCATCAGTCTACTCACCGAAGGGTTTTAGGTTCAATTCCTGGTCAAGTACACAAGCCTAGGTTGCAGGTTTGATCCCCCACCCCCTTGAGTTTCTTTCTCTCTTTCCCCTCCTCTCCTTTTACTCTAAAAGTCAATGGAAAAAAATCCTCAGGTGCAGATTAACAAACAAACAAACAAACAAACAAACAAAAAAACCCCCAAAAAACAAAACAAAAAACCCCACATAGGTTCTATTTTGTATAAATAAAGGAACCCGTTTTTTGAAATAAACTTTTATTGGAACACAGCCACACCCATTTTAATTGGGAAGAGTCATATATATTAAATATTATAGCAGATAATCTGGAATATAAACAGTAATCTATATACAGTGAAGAATTAAAAATGATTAAGAGTTGAGAAAAATAAAAACTGCAAATGTTGCAGTAGAGATAAAATTGGAATCACAATATATTGATTTTCTAGTCATCCTTCCAAATAAGGATAGATGATACTTCAACAAAATATTTTTATGAGTCTCACAATTTATAAACGTTCACACATTTATTAGTGTATCAATAGCAGCAAAACTAACTTTAAAGGAGAGTGAATTTCAAGATACCTTGATATTACTACCCAACCCTCCCCCCCGCAAAAAAAAACCCACCTGGTTGTTAAGATATAAAGTTATATCTAATGTCTCCATGTTACCGAAAACAGTTCTCAGGAAACCAGGCTGCCTTGTTTGATGTTTACCTCAGCAGCTCCAAAATGAACATTGATGGCTGTCTGACATGTGAATGTGAAAATCTGCAACCAATCTTATTTTACAGAACACAAGCCTTCAGCATTTGGGGCACCTAATTATTTTGATGACAGGTGAGTTTTAGCCTTGATCATATGGCTTACAGCTAGAAATCTGTTTCATAGAAGAATATTTCACACCATGAAATGAATCTTAGAAACCATGTCATAAACATGCAAACACATGGTATCAGTTAAATAGCAGGTTCAAAAAATAATGTAAGACATTCAACATAAAATTTGTGATGTGCACAGCTATAGGATTTTACTTTTTTTTCCTCTGAAGAATTACCATATTTTTAAAAAGATGAACTGAATTATTTTATTCTCTTTGGGAATAAATCTAAAATTATTTCCTTTCAGTGTCACTTAAATTACAGCCATTCTTAGAACTACTCTATTTTTTCTTCATTTGGGAATAAAGCTTCTATATGGACCTGTACAAATAATTTCACATTCCTTCTGCTAGGAAAGGCTGGTTCCAAACTATAATAACAGATTTTCTAGACCAGACCCCCTGAAATCCAGTCTTCCTTTACTGCTTTTGCTATTCAGACTTTCTACACACCATTTCAAGGCAAAAACTCTTCTAACAATTATATGCATCTGGGGGAAAAAATTCCAAGTTTAAGCTAAAATGATATCTGTAGAAAGTTTCTGCTTTTTGCACATGATATAGCAGGATTTTAAGGGCCAATGCTCAGCCAACGACCCTGCCCAGGACAAGGACAGTAAAGGAAATTCTTAAAAGCCACTCTATTTCCCTTCAAAAAGGCCTCTCTCCCCCAAAACCATTTAGGACAAGAGGCTGTGGGAGTTATTATTTAAAAAAATGAGCACTATTTTACCATTGAAGCAGATCGACTGCTTGTAACAAGGCTTGATCCACCATAGCTTGAATTGAGGCTTCCAATTGGCGCATTGTGGGATGGTCCCAATAAACTGTGTATATCACTGTGACCAGCAGGCAGATTGGTGGAAGGTCCCACAGCATGGTTCCGCAGCACATGGATAGCATCATCCAGTCTGTCTAAACGATCCTCCATTCGCGATTGCTGGAGTGATTGAAAAAAGACATGGCGGTTACTACTGGTAACTATTAAATTCATTAAACTTCTATGCTTCCTACTTTGGGATATATGAAGGACAGCAAGTGAAACCTGCACTACAAATCAGTAATCAAAGAAAACAGACTATGCTAAATTAACAAAGCTTCAGAAACAAATCACTGCTTTATAAAATCAATTTACCAATTTACCATGAAGTTACTTGTTTAATTTCTATAAAAGATGAATGCTACTGTACTACTGTTTGATAATTATAGCTGATAAAAAAAAGATAACAGGTACCTTAATACTAATCTTTGAAATGAGGGCAATTTGGGGACACATTCTCCAATCCATGAAGTTTCAGTTGTGATTTTAAGTGAATAAAGCATACCTATCTGAAATAGTGAACACATCCAAATATTCTCTTTTACAAAACTGAGGAAATGATAGTCTGTCTGTGGGTACATACATGCCCCATACACAAACATATTAGAATTTTTAAAATCAAAAGCACATGCTAGTAGAGCTCTCTTAAAAAGAATCATTCTCAACAACTTAAGCGAACAAAAGTCTATTCTTACACACTGTTACAAAAACGGAACTGGTCATTGTTTGCTTTTAAAAGACTTTGGAGTCTGTACAGGCTTGAAGATTTTAAATGGATAATAGGAATTATAATGAACTGAAACAGAAAAAAGGCACCATCTAAAAGAAATAGTACCTCACAGACATCCTTTAAGAAGGACATTGCATCTTGCAAATGCTCGTGAAGTTGCTGCTCAACTCGATTTTTCTGGCAAAGTCAAGACAGAACAGGAGGCAAAGCACAGGTTAAGATTAACTCCAAAAGAGATGAGGAAATAGCTGATGTGCATGTCAGCATAACATGTTAGTAAAGTTAACGCGAAGACCTGTGAGATCTACTTGTATTAAGGTATGAGAAGGCTGGAATTTAATAGCAAAGTTATAAGGTTAGCATCTAAATAGCTTATATATCTTCAAAATACGTGAGAAGAAAACTTTCCTTTAATTTAAAATATTCTATTAGTCACAGAAAAATAACTTTTCTATTCGCATTCCATCAAGTCACTATTTTGTTTTTATAATATTTTGTAATTCTGTGGTAAGCAAAGAAAAGCAACAGTAGTTAACATTCAACCACAAATTCTTCATGCTACTAAATACTTAGGCTCCTTTATTCTACTGCTTTATTTGTTAAATAACATTTTAACTTGTACAATTTACATAAGACATTATTTCTTTTAAGAAACAAAACATAGGAAATAATAATATTCATGATAAAAATAATGGCTATTACATTTTAAATTTTAATGGAAATGTACTAAATTATACATCATATAAGAAAGCATTAAATACAACTATTTTCCATTACTGGACTAATTTTCTTGCTTTTACTTGGTCTGTGTGTTGTTTTTCTTTAAGTTTCCTCTTACACATAAATGCAAAAGTCTAGAAGAATTAAGCCCTATATTTTTCAAAGAAACAAAAATGCCATTACACTATTTTAAAAGCAGCTGTCCTTAGACCAGAAGCCTAATGTCTCAAAGAACAGATGTCAAAGGCACACCCAATGTATCTTATATTGTTCAATTAAATCAGGCCATCTGTTAGCAAAGAATTCGTGTGTAATGCTATCCTACTGTTTTTTTCATTGTTACTGAAGATTTACTAAAAAAAAAAAAAAAAGAACTGCATACTATCAGATAAAAGCGACCTGTATGTTTCTAAGAGGCTCTTACCAGGGAGTGGAGTGAGTTTTCATAGCTTGGAGATGAAGGAGCTTGCCCTCCAGGTCTAGGCCACTGACTAGTACCTGTTAAAACAAAATCCCAAAGTACCCATACTTTGGTTAGCTCCAGTATTCTTGATAATGTTCTCAAGGGGGTAAAGATAAATTTATATGAAAATTTTTGTTCAGCCTTCAGCATAGTATTTGGCTTCTTGTAAGCCCAACACATTAAAAAAACTTTTTTCATTATTAATACAACAATGAAGGGAGTCGAGAAAACAAAGAGGGAAAAAAATTCTATACTAGTACTTTAAAACATAATTTTATATTTGCATATTCTTCAGATTGTCACTATGCAAACAAATCTTCATAAAATTTACTTAAACTATAATTTAAAATTGTCCCTCCCGCCCTGACCGGTTTGGCTCAGTGGATAGAGCGTTGGCCTGTGGACTGAAGGTCCCAGGTTCAATTCCAGTCAAGGGCATGTATGTACCTTGGTTGCAGGGACATCCCTAGTAGGGGCTGTGCAGGAGGCAGCTGATCCATGTTTCTCATCGATGTTTCTAACTCTCTATCCCTCTTCCTTCCTCTTTGTAAAAAATCAATGATATATTTTTAAAAAATTGTTCCTCCCATAGTTTTACAGTCTTTAAAATAATGCTATTAATGATGGACTACATTAATATTCATCTGATTCTCTAGATCATAATTTGCTTAACCACCATTATCTCACTGCTGGACATTTTGGTTGCTTTCAATAGGCTATTATGAATAGTACATGAATATTACTGTATTACAAATAGTAAGTAGAGAAAATACCTTGAAGATAAGTAGCATTCTAAATTAAAAGGTACAAACATATTTATGATCCTTAATTCATAAGGCTAAGTTGTTTTCTAAAGGGTCATATTAACTTGTGCCTTTAATAATGCACAAGTGAACCAATTTCAAATGACTGCAAATGCACTTAGGATTTTCCATGAAACTTTCCCAACATGATTTATACCAAAAGCACATTATTTAATTTAGAAATGCTATAAAATTTTCCTTAAATTTTGTTTATTCTTCAACTTTAGAAAAGTACCAATATGATAAAACCTGAAGATAGGAAATAAGAAAGGATATAAGTTTTGAGTAGAAGGAATAAAAAGGGAAAAAAATTAAGAAAAAAATAAAGTGAGTAATTTATCCATAGGTTGGGGAGAATACAGTTTTCTTAAAAAATATATTTTTATTGATCTCAGAGAGGAAGGAAAAAAGAGAGAGAGAGAAACATCCATGATGAGAAAGAACCATGGATCAGATGCCTCCTGCCAGTTCCCCATTGGGAATCGAGCCCGCAACCCAGGCATGTGCCCTTAACCAGAATAGAACCTGAGACCTTCCAGTTCGCAGGCTGATGTTCTATCCACTGAGACAAACTGGCTAGGGCAAGAATACAGTTTTAATGGTCTTACTAAACAGCTTTAAAAGGAAAAAGAACAACTGATCAAAAATCTTAACTATTTCATGATTGTGGATTTGAAAATAAATTATTTATAGAAAACAACAGACCATTCTATTAAATATATATTACTAGAGGCCCAGTGCACAAAAATTTGTGCACTCAGGGTGTCCCTCAGCCCGGCCTGTGCCCTCTCACAGTCTGGGACCCCTTGGGGGATGTCCACCTGCTGGCTTAGACCTGCTCTCTGGGGGATCAGGCCTAAGCTGGCAGTCAGACATCTCTCTGGCAGCCTGGGAGCCCTTGGGGGATGTCCACTTGCCATGGGGAGCAAGTCTAAGCTGCAGTCGGACAGCCTTAGTTCTGCTGAGGAGGTGGAAGAGGCTCCCACTACCACTGCTCTACTGGCAGCCATCAGCCTGGCTTGTGGCTGAGCGGAGCTCCCCCTGTGAGAGCGCACTGACCAGTAGGGAGCAGCTCCTGCACTGAGCATCTGCCTCCTGGTTGTCAGTGTGTGTCATAGTGACCAGTCATTCCCAGTCATTCTGCTGTTAGAGTCCATATGCATATTACCTTTTTATTATATAGGATAGAGGTGGGATTCCTGCTGAGGTGACTGGCCAGCTTGGGTGAGGGGCTGAGGGCCGTTTTCAGATTGGCCACACCCCCTTCAGGGTGGGGGTTTCTGCTGGGGTGCCTGGCCAGCCTGGGTGAGGGATTGATGGCTGTTTGCAGGCTGGCCACGGCCCCTAGTGACCCAAGCTCCCAGCAAGGCTGGCTGGAAGTAGGTATCTGGGATTTATTTATCTTTTATAATTGAAACTTTGTTGCCTGGAGCA
Source organism: Murina feae (assembly GCA_004026665.1). Taxonomy (NCBI): domain Eukaryota; kingdom Metazoa; phylum Chordata; class Mammalia; order Chiroptera; family Vespertilionidae; genus Murina; species Murina feae. The sequence goes on along the minus strand of PVJC01007700.1, from coordinate 22,169 downwards.
GAGGTCACAGCTGGCCAGGGCAGGTGGAAAGCTTGGCTTCCTCCATCGCCGGGGCAACCAAGCCTCCTGTTTGCTCTAGCTCTGTGGCTGCCGGCCACCATCTTGACTGGGTTAATTTGCATACAGTTGCTCTGATTGGCTGGTGGGTGTGGCTCGGGGGGGTAGCAGAGCGACACTAATTTGCATATTTCTCTTTTATTAGTGTAGACTAGAGGCCTGGTGCATAAAATTTGTGCACAGGGGGTGGGGGTGGGGTTGGGGGAGTCCCCTCAGCCCAGCCTGCACCCTCTCCAATTCAGGATCCGTCTCATAATCCTGAACTGCTGGTTCCTAATCGCTCATCTGCCTGCCTACCTGGTTGCCCCTAACTGCCCCCCCTGTTGGTCTGGTCGCACCCAACTGCCCCCTCTGCTGGCCTGGTTACCCCTCATGGCCCCTTGCCAGCCTGGTTGCCCCATGCAGCCTGCTGTTCAGTTGTTTGGTCGTCCCTCAATAACCCCCCTGCTGGCCTGGTCGGAAGCAGCCATCTTGTGCAGGCGTGAGGGTTAATTTGCATATTACCTCTTTGTTATATAGAATTGATTCTTAATAAAAGCTTTAGTGACAACCCAAATTACATAAGAAATCTGAAGCTGGCAAAGTTAAAGGTTTGCTTAATTTATCTCATTTATTGCTAACTTAATTTTGAACTAAATCCTACCAGAGTCTGTTGTTGCAGGTTAATTTGCCACATTTAAGAAATTAAAAACATATGTATATTTCACCTTAGCTCAATAACCTAGTAAATGCATTACCATTGATCATATATGTTTTGCAAGTTGAAAAGTTGGATGCATACATTCTTAATAACTAATTGTATGTGTACTGTTGTACACATATTAGTTAATACAAAAAATTTTAAATTTTAAAATTGTAAGAAAAAGTGTATGTTTTATATACTTCATCAGCTAACCATTGTTGTTTCTTTACTTGTAAGCAAATTACAAATTATTTTGAGGACTAATAATTGCTTCCTGCTAGACATACAAACGTAATCATGATCCAACTACATAAATAAGGACAATTTAAAATTGCTCGTTGCCCTAGCCAGTTTGCTCAGTGGATAGAGTGTCAACCTGCAGACTAAAGGGCCCCAGATTAGATTCCAGTCAAGGGCACATGCCTGGGGTTGTGGGCTTGATCCCCCGTGGGTTGCATGCAGGAGGCAGCCAATTAATGATTCTCTCGTATCACTAATGTTTCCATCTCTCTCTCCCTCTTCCTTCCTCTCTGAAATCAATAAAAATAAATTAAAAAACTAAATAAAATTGCTCATTAAAACAGAAGCTTGTAGACTAATTTTATAATTAACAAGTAGAATTTAGCAACCAGTAAACCCAGTAACTGACTATATGAACAATTCATATAAAAACAAGGAACCAAAACTTTATTATTGATTAAGTGCCTTAGATTCAAAGCACTGATGGAGAATTATGAATTTTCATGTAAATAAGAGGTTAATCATAATCTATTATAAAAAAGAACTCTAAATTATTTAAAAATAATTTCCCTTAATGTTTATAGTATTTTATTTTCAATCATATTGCTCCATCTTTCCCAACCCCCTTGGCTGATCAGCCCGTGACAGGAGCCTGATCATTACATTTCTTAATTTGTGTGGAATATTAATTCAAGATTTATGTTTAAGCAACTCAGAATTGTTAGAACACATCTGTTTTGCAAAACATGCCATTTTTCTGTTTTAACACTAGCTTGGTATTGAACAGTAAGATGTATGCACTAAATTTACTAAGGTAAGAAATCACCAACATTTGTTACTTTTTTAATCATTATAGGAAAAATGTATGCTAAGGTCTATCTTCAAACTGTAATTTGTTAAATTAGAAAAGTACACATCTACTCAAACCTATTTTGTTTTTATTAAAGATAGGGCTGTCTATTGTGATATATCTGGCTAAAACAAAATACAAGATAAGATCATTGTTATCTTTCTAAACTCCATAAAAATGTCAAGTTAATTTCATGATCAGAGTTCCTTGAACCCATTTGGTCATTTCAAAACTTTGTGTTTTGGTAACAAAGGAGATAGCTGGAGAGTTAGAGTTAGTTCAGTAGAAGTTAATACTATGGCTGGCAAAACTCAAAGGGGAGCATGAAAGTTTAGTGGATAAGGGAATTAGTGGACTTTCATTCTTGCTGATCTGTACTATTAATTAATTTTATAATCCCTGACTATGACATATGCAACACTGCTTTTTGTTTTGTTTTTAATCTCTTACAAGGCCAATCAAAGATATGAAAGCTCTCATTTCATGAGCCTAAAGGTTTTTTGACTAAGGGGTATTATTATTATTTTTTCTGATGGTAGATCTATTGTTTAATCAGTGAAGAAAAAAGACACAGACTTTTATAATTTTGGCCCATTGATGGCTTATTAAACTAAGGATGAAACCTTTAGGGCTGTGAATGGAATTCAAATTCTGGAAACAGACCATAATGCTAGTTAGCATACCTCTGACTATGGAAATCTTTTTTTCTAAAACTAGTGTGTGAATAAAATACATAGATTAAATTTAGAATATATTGGTATCTTTAGCTTGTAATCATCAACTGTAGCATCACTGCACAAATATGAAAAAAAAAGTGCAAAGGCTGAAAACCTCAGGGGTTTCCTACAGCAGTGGTCGCCAACCTTTCTGAGGATCACTGGTCGGCAATCGCTGTCTTAGAGACTAGGATGTTGTCCCCTTTCCTTCACTGCCACCTGTTAATCTGGTGGTAACATATAGAGATTTTTAAAAAATTATTTTTTATTTTTCAATTACTGTTGACATACACAGAGTGATTAGACATTTATATAATTTAAGAAATGATCACCTGACAAGTCTAGTACCCATCTGACATCATATATCTATATGTATAAAAAGCCAGCGACCAGAACACCATAACGACCGGTTGCTATGACACCCAATGCAGCCAGCAAACCAGCCCAATGGAGGGAGGGGTGGCCAACTTCCCACAGCCCCTCCCCTCAGCTGGCTCCACCCCTGATCGCACCCTCCACCCCAAAGGGGGCAGGGTTGGCCAGCCAACCTCCTGCAGCCCCTCCCTATGGCCGGCCCCACTCCCAATCAGGGGCAGGGCCAGCCAGCCAAACATCTGCTGCCCCTCCCCACACCAGCCCCACCCCACAGCCAGCTCCGCCCATGATCAGCCTCCCCACACCAATCGAGGGTGGGACTGGCTGGCTAACTTCCCCTGACCCCTCCCTGGCTGGCACCACCCCCAACAGCCCCCCCC
>PVJC01007700.1:0-18769 GCA_004026665.1 Murina feae | reverse complement strand
TTAGCAAGTACTTTGCCTAATAAAATTGGTTAATAAATTTAAAGAATTGATACTAACATTTTGTGTGGCTGAGAGAAAATCTTAAGACCATTTACCATGCATTTTCTTATTTTGTTAATTGTTTTCCTTTGTAATCTTACCCTAAGCTCAAACATTCATGAGATCCCCCTCTGCTTGGGAAAGGCTGGATAGTCCTTAAGGTAGCATTTAGTGCTTTGTGTTCCACAATCTGGCCCCAGCCAACCTTTCCATCTTAGTTTTTCACACATCCACACAGGAAGAGTTCAAAATCAGTAATCTCAATGGCTCTGGAGGAACAGGTCACACACTTTCTTACATCTGCACCTTTGTTTTGCTTTTCCCTTTATAACCAGAAACTTCTATTCACCTCCTTTTAAAATACTACTCTCTTCACAAAGTTTATCTTGAGCACCCTACTTTAGATAAATATCTTATTGCTTAAACTAACCAAAACTGAGGAATCCTTTCTTTCCTCCGTTCCTCTCTTTATTCTCATTGTGAATGTTCTGAAGATTGCCACTGAGTACTGAATTTATTAAACTTTTATTCACTTATATTCAAGAAGCAGATAAAGAAAGTCAAAACATGGTTTTGCTTGTCTGCTTTCCAAGTTCACTGAACTCAAATACTAATGTCTTCCCAAATGACAACTGCAACAGATACAGTCACTCGTCACTCTTCTCTTCTATCTTGCTACCAGAGTCCTGTTTTTGTTTAGAAGGTGTGTGTGTGTGTGTGTGTTTGTGTGTATCTTTTCCTAGTGTGAACTGGGGAAGAGTAGTTGTATCCTTGCCTCTTGAGATAACCTGGTGTCTAAGATAAACACGTTGGTCCCATGTCTGTTGAGAGCAATTGTGTTCAATGCTGGCCAATGAATAATGGGGGAAATCTGTTGAAGAGTTTTATGGAAAAGGATTCTTAAAAGACAAAGAAAAGATGTTTCTTTTTTTTTTCTTCCCCTTTAGACACTGTTATGTCTGCATGGGGGATCCTGAACTGCTATCATGCCACAAGTCTGAAGAGAAATTGCAAAGGAGGATATAATGGTCCAAGAACTTGCTCTGTTTGAGCTTCTTGTCATACAAGATACCCAACTCCCTTACTATTTAAGTTAGCTGAGACAAGAGCTTCTCTTTCTTTCAGCCTAAAGCATCCTCAATGATACAATATCATCATCTCAGAAGTTTCCTTATAAGCATTCTCTTAGTAAAAATGTATATTATTGGCCTGAAAAGTTCCCAAGGAAAATGAGCAGGATTTAAGCAAGAATGATGCTTTCCTCAGAAGCTGCCTCCATGGCTCTGCACCTGTTTATGTATCTTTACAAGCTTATGCTCAGTCTGGCTGATGAGGCATAAGGGGTAGGGCAAGAGTAGAGAGCACACAGTGGGTAGAATTTTTTTACTCTAGAAAACAGGCCACTGCCATACAGGATACTTAATAATTTCCACATTATATAGGAGTGTTTGTTTGCTCCATCTTTTTCATTTTTCCTTCAACTGTGAATACTTTATCACACAATGCTGCTTCCCTTTTTCACTCCTCCCTCTTCATCTCTGCCAATTGTGTGTGTGGTGATAAAAAGGAATCACTAGACACAGGAGATGGGAGATATACCTGCATAAAATGAGTTGTCGGTTTGCCCTTTCAAAAGTATTTTTCTTTGATTAGAATACTAATTTAAAAGCATATTAACAGCTTCATTACACAATTCAACAGTCCACAGATTTTTTCACTAATCAGCTGAATTAAGGGGAAAAGAGGACTCCACCCATTAAACATCAACTAAAGATGGAGGGAGAAATGTGAGATTCAACTTTGGTCTGTCGTTTTTTTGAAAAATGTCTAAGTCTCTGATTTTCTACTTCACTGATGTCACTTCATAGATGCTGAGCTCCTCTGTTGCCTGCTTTCCTAGCAAGTGTTAATGAAAAGCAAAGGACACTTTTATAGCTATCTTACTGGGCCGTGGAGCAGAGGCCGTGGAAACATATAGTAAGGGCTAACGTAGCACCTCAGATGAGAAAGTGAAACAGGCTCTGGCAAAAATGATACTGATAATTTCAGTAAAACTCTGCCAAGAGGGTGAGTAGGGTTAAAGTTACATCATTCTTCCGGTAATTTCAGCTCTCTGTTAAACAACAACTTTAAATCAATGGGTCTTTCATAGTCCAGTCTATGTGAGGAACAGCTGTTCAACTTTTACTAGACAGCTGAAGCCATGGTGTCTGAGAAAGTGGCAGAACCTGCTAATAGCTGAAAGCAGCTGCCAGCAGTTCATCATCTCCGAATTCTCAGAGCAGAGTCGCTGGCTAACACACACAGCACAGGTGATAGCCAGGGCCTGGATACACCAGAGCCCTGATTTTCAGAAATCCTGCACAATGCAAAAAAGGCTTAACAACAAAACCACACGAACTTAACTAATGGCTTGAACAGGAAAAGAGAATCATTTCTGAGGTTAACTGTTGGAGGAATGTGGCAATTTTTACCCATTTGCCTGACTAGCCCAATAGCTTTCCTCAGAACTAATACCTTTCTTTTTCAGCACAGTTTTTCTCCAAATACTGGAAGAAAATAAAATTTAAGTTTTTAAATTATAGCTTAACAGATATTAAGCATTTTCCTAATAAACCTAAAAATTCCTAATCAGCCTAAAAATTCCTATTTACAATAACATTTGTATTGCAAGAAATTTATACTGTAGGAAAGATATATCTGAAACTTGTTAAAGCTAATGTGGAAAAAAAAGGAACACATAAAGCAAATCTGAGCCACTTATTTAACTCCACTAACAATATTTATCTACATTCACAGAGAGTTCTTTTCCTTAGCAAAAAAAACCCCAACATTTTCCCCAGGAATTTATTTATATATATAGAAATAATAACTTATTAAACCTAAAAATAAAGACAAATTATCTAGCAAAAACAATTATTCATTTTTTGAGTCGAATTCATTTTTTGAGTAGCACACAAAATGGAGCAAACAAGGAAAAAAGAAGTTACATGTACTTCTAAGTAGATTACTCTATTTTCTATGCTATCTTATGAAAACTTTTTATTTCCTTTTCCATATTTTGCCTTCATCCAATTGCCTAGCCTTATTTTTATCTTGTTAAAACAATTATCCTTAGAAATTACAAATTATTTTAAGAATGAGAGAAGATATGAAAAACTCAAGAGTAGCAAATATTTTAACAGTCTCAAAAAAATGAACCCAAGAGGAAAGCTCTCTGTTTACATACTTTCTCAAAATCTATTTTTTTTTCATGAATTTTTACTGGATTTTATTAAAAAATTAATTGAAAATATTTCCAAGTAGCTCCTACAATGTTATTAAGTAGTTACATAAAACAAAAGCCTACCTGTGAGAGGTGAGGGTGATCCAACCGGTGTTGATGGATTTGATGGAAAACTACTGCTGGTATGGTCAGGAGAATAAATCTAACCAGAAAACAAAAGATATACACATAGAAATATGTGACAGCAGCTAAAATATAAATCTAATTTGTATGGATTTATTTATTTAATTTTCAATATATTTTTACTGCCCTAACCAGTTTGGCTCAGTGGATAGAGCATCAACCTGTGGACTGAAAGGTCCCAGGTTTGATTCCGGTCAAGGGCATGTACCTTGATTGCGGGCACATCCCCAGGAGGAGGTGTGCAAGAGGCAGCTGATCGATGTTTCTCTCTCATCGATGTTTCTAACTCTCTATCCCTCTCCTTTCCTCTCTGTAAAAAATCAATAAAATATAATTAAAAAAATATATATATATATTTACTGATTTCAGAGAGGAAGCGAGGGAGGGAGGGAGGAAAGGAGTGAGGGGGAGAGAAAAAGGGGGGGGGACATCAATGATGAGAGAGAACCATTGATCAGCTGCCTCCTGCACATGCCTACTGGGAATCCAGCCTGGGACCCTTCAGTCCACAGGCTGATGCTCTATCCACTAAGAGAAACCAGCTAGGGCTGCATGGATTTATTTTTGTAATCTAAGTTGACCACCCTTAAGACTCAGAATGAAAAATGGTTTCATTAATTTTTAGGACCATTTCATTACTTAAATGGTATGAAAGCCCCAGTTTTAAAATTAGGATTAAAAAGTATCATACACACACACACACACACACACACACACACACGAGGAATAAAATAGATCATCTCTATTTCTTTGTTATCCTAGTTGAAAATAATTTGTATTCCTAATTTTAAAACAAAAAGAAGGGACTATAAAATAATAAGTTTGATAAACAATCTTTTTAGAATAGACCATATAAACAAGTGATATCCATTAAATATAATTATTTCAGAAAACTATTAACTTACCTTTTGAAGAGTTGTAGAAAAATTTAAAAAGCCAAAGAAAATCATTTTTCAAAAGTTACCCTTTATTTCTCAAAGAAGCTCTTAATTTGATCAACTATATTTCTGCCAAATTTAGCTCCAAGTGATATGTGAGTACAATAAAAAAATCAAACTTCCTCTCAAAAGATATTTTGTCACCGGGGAGGAAAGTGAAAAAACCATGGAAGTCCTTCAAAAAATGTTCCCAAAATGATCTGCGGACTTTACCTCCTAACAGGTTTACTTTAAAGAAGATAACAAATCTGGATGCAGATATTTTGGCATTTCAACTAAAAGTTTTTTTGCAATATTTTGTTTTTTTCACTGATTTTTAAAGCTAGAGGAAGGGAGAGAGAGAGAATATGTGAGAGAAACAGTGATCGGTTACCTCTGGTACGCACCCCGACTGATTGACCATGAAATCTTAGGCATGTGTCCTGACCAGGAATGGAACCCAGGACCCCCTGGGTAGGGGTGATGCTCCAACCAACTGAGCCATCTGGCCAGGGTTGTTGCAATACTTTATATTTACTTCATTACTGCTTTAAAAAAGTGACAGAGCCCTAACCGGTTTGGCTCAGTGGATAGAGTGTTGGCCTGCGGACTGAAGGGTCCTGGGTTCGATTCTGATAAAGGGCATGTACCTCAGTTGTGGGCACATCCTCAATAGGGGGTGTACAGGAGGCAGCTGATCAATGTTTCTCTCTCATTTATGTTTCTAGCTCTCTATCCCTCTCCCTTCCTCTCTGTAAAAAATCAATAAAATACATTTTTTAAAAAGTGACAAATTCATTCAAGTTGACCTAAATTAACCATTAAATATTTAAAAACTTTTCTCCTCATCCACTTTTCTCCTTAATCTAGGCACTAAGGGTCCCTAAAAGGTCTTCTCCAGGATAATCCTATTCTTATAATGGTCATAATAAATCATCCTCACATTTCAGCATTTAACTTAAGTCAGACAAGTCAACTTATGTGAACATATTATGGTCAAATATTTTAAAAAGGAAAATGAGTAGTGGGTGCAGAGAGTCATCCAACAGAAATAACCTTGCTCTGAATAAGCTTAGAGCTCTAATGCATTTAAAGGGGCCCAAATTATGTTATATAAGGGGTTTCAAGAATTGGTTTTAAAGAAAGTGTAATATGCTGAAAAAGTCAAATGTTGGGACAATCTCATGTAAAGCAAAATTCCACAAATCATAATCAGCAAATATTTCATTTTCTATATAAATAAAAATGTAAATGTTCGTTTGTTCAAAATCTCAAATCTCTGAAAGTTCTTCACTGATTGCTTTGAAATTTTGACACAACGTTGCATTCGAACACGTGTGTGTTTTTATATACCTACATTATATAGCTGTCCCACCTGTGACAGGTAAAAACATGCTTTTTTTGAAAAAAACAGGTATAAACATGTTTTTGAAAAACAGCGCCATCTGTTGGACGTAAAAGCAACACACACTACGGACTTAACCATATTATTCAGTCTAACATTCAAAGCCAGGCAGTCACATACAAGTCCATCAACACTGTTGTGGAAGCAGATGAAGCAGTTAATTATCCAACAGAATTTTGGAATTCACTCAATCTGCCAGGGATGGAATTCAATCGGCGTGCCAATTATCATGTTGCAAAATATCAACCAGCAAGGGGCTGGGCCTCGGACTGATGCTGGGCTGGGGCTCAGGGCGTGGGTGGCTGCTGAGGTTCCCCCCACCCCCATCCCCCACGCCGAAGGCCGAGGGCTTGCGGGGAGTGTGGCAGGCAAGGGCAGGGGAGTTTCCTTGGCTCCTTTTTCCTCTGGCTTTCGGGTGGCTCGGCGAGGGCCCCTGTCGGTGGGAGTCTGGAGCAGCCAGGCTGCTTTGGGCACAGGGTACGGGCCACCTGTGGGGAGCGGGGGTGCAGGCCAGCGCTGGGGGGCCCAGGCCAGACCAGTTGGGCAGGGTGGGGGCGGGGGCGTGTCAGGGGCAGCCGCCCAGGAGGGCGCGTTTTATACCCACAAGCACTGTGCAATTAAACATATTAGAAACGTGTACTTTCTCTTTTCTTTCTTTTCCATTTAACCAGACTGAGCCACAGCAACGCATGGCCGGGAACAGCTAGTTAAAAAATAAAACAGCACTAATTAAATTGCAAGAGGCCAGAAAGTCTATGTTTCCTTTGCATAGAAATGGATATATCTTCCTCAAATAAAATACTCCAATTTGTATGATGGTACTAAATTATAATTGTAAATGCATTGAAACACAAATTGTCTCTAAATAGCAGGCCTAGAAGTTGTGTATTTAAGTTAGAAAGCCATTTTGGAAAAAGGAAAGCTATCAAGAAGTCTTCAGAAGACTTTGTGGGAAAACTTAGTAACAGGGAGACAGTATGTTATAAGATCAATATTGCTGATATTACAATTGTTACCTTTTAAACAATTCAGGGAACATGGAAAAATTAGCTAGCAGTCAAATTTTGTTTCCCAGTGGCCTGCATAAACATAGTAATTTATTTCAACCACGTTAAGTAAATTAGATGAAGCTCATCAAACTTCAACACAAACATATCTGTACACATCCTTTTACTTTTATAAATTACTATTTCTCATGTTTAAGATTCATATAATTATACCTTTTTCTGAACAACTTATGCTAAGTTTTATGGAATGTGCCTTGACTATATATTGGTTAAGGGAGAGTCCTAGCGGTGCTGGAGTGTTCAAGGTTTGATTCCCAATCTGGGCACATATGGAAGGCAACCAATTGCTATCTATCTCACATTGATGTCTCTCCTCCCATGTCTCTCTACCTTCCTCTCTAAAATCAATTAAAAAAAAAAAAGACAAAAAAGAAAAAAAGACAAGACAGAATAGTGACAAAGGAGGAAAAGGTTGGTAACATTGATGGTGGGTGGATGAGGAGAAAAGTTTCAATTCCATACAGAACTTCATCATAAACTAGACCAAATGACTGGTTTTTTAACTTTCTTGTCTATAAGGATCAACATCATGAAAGCATTGGAGAAATAGCATTCCCTCTGTTACACTCTCCTGCTTTTGTTTTCTTCATACTGCTTACGTAAATTCCTAATTGTCCAAATTTGTTTACTTGCTAATTATCAGTCTCTTACCCTTTCCCCTAGTAAAATGTGTGCTGCAGAAAAGCAAGGACTTGGTCTTATTCAGACAAAAATCTGAATCATACAGAACGTGCAGTAGTTTTGACTCTACAACAGTGCTGGTCAGTATGCACATATTTGTGGAAAGAATGAATGATGTCATCCTTTCAAGAAGTTACTATTTGAGAATTTCTTTTAAATCCTTGCATTATTTACCTAGACCACCCCTGTTTTACTCTTCCAGGTCCCTTAATGGAGATCTCCCCAGAGCCCTAGTATCTGTGCTAATTCTTGGCAAAACCATTCTTCACAAAGTACCAACTATGACCTCCCTGTGAATTACTCCTAAGTTGGCATCTCTATCCTCAGACTGATTGCTGGACTTCGCCATGAGGACCTATTTTTCTTCCATCTCAAGCTATGTATGTCCAAACCCAAATTTTCATCACTGCCCACGCTTCCTCCCATCCCATCTACTTTTCTGTTTTCTCTGCCTCAGTTAGCACCACCCTTCTGTGGTTACGAGGACCACTTTCTCTCTTCCGTACCCCAGGTCCCTCCACACTTCCCACCATAGATTCCAATACCCACAATTGTCTAGTTTCTGGAATAGGGACACATCATTCTCAGTGCCATGACACTTCCTCAGACCTTTACTAGAACTTGTGGCTAAACTATTTAAGTCTTTATAGTCCCCCTTACTCCCTGCTTCTTTCATTCCACACATAATTGCCTGAGCTATTGTCCTCACCAGTTTTGAACAGTCAAATGCCATGCAGTGCTTCCTGTTGCCTAAATAAAACAGAATGAGATTTGATACCTTTTATAATCTGGTCACAAATATATCTTTCTACACTTTTACCTACATAAAATATTATATACCCTATTATCCAAACAAAATGATTTTATTTTCATTTTCTGAACACAGCTTATCCTTTCAAAGCTCCTTTTTCTTAACTTCTCCAAGATGAAATTCTATACCACATCACAGTACAGCTCAAATGTCACCTCCTTTGTACTTTTAGAATAACCTGTACTTTTCTTTGGTTTTTTACTTCACACTATGTGATACACTATCATTATTTTTTTGTATGCCTATGTTATCTTCTCTCCTTGAATGTAAATTATTTGAAGGCAGATTCAACATTAAATCCATTACTGTTTGTCACTCTCATGTACAAGTAGGTGCTCAGTATTTTTTTTAATACTTGAAAGATTAATACTGTGAGCCCAACACTTAAAATTTGTTATTATACTTTTTGATTAAAAGCAGGACTCAGTGACTGGTAGTATTTACCTTAGTATTTACGTAAGTGGGGTTCCGCAACAGGAATACCAAAAGGGTGAAAAAGATCTTGTTATAAAGATAAATTCACTTACAAATCAGTTTTATGGTATAAGCTTTGAGAACAATATAGGGAAGTTCCACTATTTCTGAGAATTAATGTACTAAGCTGCCCATACCACACTGTTACCACCATACCACACTAAACTATTAATATTTATTCTCCTTGTTAACTCTGCCATTAGTGTTACATAATCCCTAATCATGCAAAGGACTGGTGACAACTTTTCTTTTCTTTTCCTTTTTTAAAAAAAAACTGATTTGAGAGAGGGAGGAACATCTATGTGAGAGAGAAACATTGATCGGTTGCCTCCTGTGCACCCTGACCAGGGATCAAAGCCACAACCTACGTATGTGCCCTGACAAGGATATCAAACCCACAACCTTTTTTGGTGCATGGGATGCCACTCCAACCAACTAATCAACCTAGCCAGAGCTGGTGACAATGTCTTTATCTCAAAGAAGGAAGAAGTTCTACTTTAGAGGTACATATCACTACCTTGCAATGACTTAGCAAAATGCTCGAATGCTGTATATAGAATAGGTATAAGCTTTTAAAACTCACTGTGAAAACAGAAGTACCAAAAATGTATCAATTAAAAAAAATATATATATATATATATAACTTTTAGTGCGTTTTTTTCAAAAACAACTTCTCCATTTGTACAATAAAAACCATTTTCTCTACTCACCCATCATATTCCCTGGTTCTACTCTGCCCTAAACTAAAGTGATAACAGATAGTATTGTTATTAATACTTTTTCTGAACTACAGGCTTTTTGTCCCTGTTGCTTTCATAAAAAGAATGTGTATGTGGGGAGAGGAGGAGCAACACAATGTTAAAAAGGCAAAATAATACAGATTTTTAGATCACAGGTCATTTAGTTAAACTTCACCTCTATTACCAAATAACATACAAATTATACTTACTCTACATAGAAACTGTTGTGTTACTTTAAGAAATTCTAAACTAAGGTCTTATTTAACAGAAAGCATTCTAAATCAGGAATACATTACTTTTTGACCTTAAAGAACTCCTACAGTGATGTATGAAAGAAAAAAGAAAAAAGTCATTCATTCAAAAATGGGAACGGGAGTGATTTAGAACCTACAGCATAAACACAACATAAAGCTCATTCCGCATGCAGCCATGGTCCTTGGTACTGTTAAATGACCAATGATGAATAACTCCCAATACCTTCTGCCAGGCTTAAGAGGTAATATGCCTCATTTTACTGCAACAAATAAGGCTCCTCCTCCTATCAGTCATGGTCCATTCCAATCAGCAGGGTGCCAATAAGCCAGAGGGTAATGAAAAGGGCCTCAGACAAAGAAGAAACAATAGGGAGCTCCCAAACCCAACCTTGGAACTGCGAGCTCAATCTTTTAAACACTACAGTGCACATTTCAGCTAATCTTTATTATGCTAATGTTATTGAGTCTAAGGAACAAAGACACTTATTTCATGAATTACTTTTAAACATCAACTTCCCTGAATTTTCTTTTCTTTTGTCAAAGACTACTGACCATTTAACCATCCAGATTAAAACTCCCTCTCTCTTCTTTGCTCTGAGGTAGAAATCGAAACATAAATTATCACAAAGAAGTCTGATATAATCAACAAAGTTAAACAGTTCTCTTGTTTGATCTCCTCTAAATTAAAGACCAAATGTTTTGATATGGTATTAAGCACTGAAATAAACCAGATGTTTCTTCCTCTATATAACTCTCCATGGGCACAATCTTAAAGGGTTATTGTTTGGCAAATGTTCAGGGAAATGCATTAGAAACGGCACCAATGCCCAGATTTTCCTTTCCTTCTATCTACCCTAGTTTATTATCTAAACTAATGCATAATCCACAGGGCTTTGGGAACTTTGTGTAAATACTTTCATGTACAATTCTCTTTTTAGCTATCCTGAGATTAAGACCACAATTATCCAGGCTTAAACCTAAAATAAAGGAACCTTTGCAAATGTATTATCTGGCTTTACATGTTTAATCACACAGTATTTTATGTGCTCTTTAATACCTAAACTGAAGAACAAAGGTTGTACCTTCTGATGTTTGACACATGAAAGACCTTCTAAGACATATAACAGACAACGGGGGTGCTAGAAATATCTTCCAATGATAATAGGATGGTGCTTCTCCATCTAAAACTAGATGCTATGTTAAAAATGTCACATTATAAAGAACTTAACATTTCAAAATACTCATGGTCTCATTTTCGAAGATCTATAATATCAAACATAAAATTCTAATATGCCAGACTCTTAAATGTAATCCTCATAAAATTCCTTCTCCTCATCTCTTCTAATCCTTCCTATGTCCAATGTAATATATTTGCTTTTCAGTACATTCTGAAAGCACTAGAGTGAATGTGAGTCTGTAATGGAGTTGTAGAAAGAATGTATTTGGGGGAGGTGTTCAGTGGGGAGGGGGCAGCAGATGGATTGAAGGAAGGGATTTGAAGTGTGCAGACTATGGCATGCAGTGATGGAGCAGATGGAATGCATCACCATCAGCTATGACAGAAATGATTTATGGAATGACCTGGCTGCTCCTGCCTAGTAACAACATAGGATGACAGAATTGAGTTTCCATGACAACCAAAGCCCACCCACTAACTAGATTAAACATTCTTCCCTGGCTTCCACTAACACTGAGATTTGGACTTATTTTTCTAAATGCCAACTGATTGGCTCATATGTTGGTCATAAATATGGGAAAATAGTCAAGGACTTGAAAGGTAACTGAAAAGGAGCGGGAAGGACATCACTAATTTTTGCCTACCTGAATGCCAAGATTCCTTCCCATAAATTTTCTTTTAATATAATAAACAGACTTTTGGAAAAAAAGCCCCTGAAATGCAGGTTATATTTTTTAAAGTTCCTAGTATTAAAGGCTCAAATATTATTTGTCCTCCTACATATGCAATATATGCTACTGGATTCTTTCAGAATCAGCACAAGGAATACAGCAGGCCAATCAAATACCTGGGAGGCCCTCGGACTTAATATATTATATAGAAGCCTAATATGCATAGTGTCCCCTTGGGAGTTCGACAGAAAGACCAGGAATTCAATCGCTTGCTATGATGTGCACTGACCACCAGGGTGCGGCACAAAGCGAAGGCAGGCTCCAGCCAGCAGCCAGGGAAAAGGCCCCTGCTGGCAGCTGGAAGGCCATGATTGGCCCTGATCGCTGGCCAGGCCTAGGGACCCTACCCGTGCATGAATTTCATGCACCGGACCTCTAGTCTTATATAGTAAGAGCCTAATATACTAAGTGTCTGGACCGTTCAACCAGTCACTATGACACACACTGACCACCAGGAGGCAGAAGCTCTAACCAGTAGGTTAGCTTACTGCTGGGGTCTGGTGGATCTGGACTGGGTGAGATGGGCCAGACACGTCTTGGAGCCCTCCGTGGTCCTTCCCTGGCCCCAATTGTGCACCGGGTGGGCCCCTCGGCCTGGCCTGCACCCTCTCACAATCTGGGACTCCTTGGGGGATGTTAGAGAGTTGGTTTCAGCCTAATCCCCACAGGTCAGGCTGAGGGACCCCACCAGTGCACAAATCTGTGTGCCAGGCCTCTAGTCTATATAAATAAAAATGTAAATACTTGTTTGTTCAAAATCTCAAATCTCCAAACGTTCTTCACTGATTGCTTTGAAACTTTGACATAACATTGCATTCAAATATGCGTGTGTTTTTATATACCTACATTATATAGATGTCCCACCTGTGACAGGTAAAAACATGCTTTTTTTGAAAAAACAAAAAAAACAAAAACAAAAAAAAACAGGGTCATCTGTTGGACGTAAAAGCAACACAGGCTACGAACTTAAGAATATTATTCAGTCTAACATTCAAAGCCAGGCAGTCACATACAAGTCCATCAACACTGTTGTGGAAGCAGATGAAGCAGTTAATTATCCAACAGAATTTTGGAATTCACTCAATCTGCCAGGGATGGAATTCAATTGGCGTGCCAATTATCATGTTGCAAAATATCAACCAGCGCAGGGCTGGGCCTTGGGCCGGGGCTGGGCTGGGACTCAGGTGGCCGCTGTGGTCCCCCCCCATGCCGGTGGCTGAGGGCTCACGGGGAGTGTGGTGGGCGAGCTTCCTTGGTTCCTTTTTCCTCTGGCTTTCAGGTGACTCAGCGAGGGCCCCTGTCGGCGGGAGTCGGGAGCGGCCAGGCCGCTTTGGGCACAGGGTGCGGGCCACCTGTGGGGAGTGGGGGTGCAGGCCAGCGCTGGGGGGCCCAGGCTGCAGAGGCGAAAGTGTGCGAGGCCAGACCAGCTGGGCAGGGCGGGGGCGGTGGCATGCTAGGGGCAGCTGCCTAGGAGGGCTCGTTTTATACCCACAAGCACTGTGCAATTAAACATATTAGAAACGTGCACTTTCTCTTTTCTTTCTTTTCCATTTAACCAGACTGAGCCACAGCAACGCGTGGCCGGGTACAGCTAGTTATAGAATAATATTCTTCCTAAGTAGGTATTTTCACCAGGTGGCAATTAAGTAGACAACTGCCTTTGTTGAATCCTTACCAATATGTAAAACAACTCACTGTACCATTGCTCTTTCTGGAAGTACAAAATAGCAAAGCTCATCAGAGTTCAGGGTTCTCATCTAATGTATATGGACTTCACCATACCGACCTTGGTGATCCTAGGGCAAGAGACTTAATCTTTCTGAGCTGAAGTCACTTAACCTTTTAAACCTTAGTTCCTCATCTGTAATATGGGGAAAATAATGCCAAGCTCACAAGGTTTTCTTTAGGATTAAATAAAAAAAAGTCATGTAAATGCTTAGTATAGTGCCTACCACCTAGTAACCATTCAAATTATAGCCGCTATTTTTGTGGGTTATGTTATCACCACTATTTTTGTCATATGTTGAAAGACTGAATTCAACAAACATTTACTGAGTTCTATTTTGTGCAGGGCTCCATTATGTGATAGGTAAGTTTGAGTTGGCTCCATTTCTCAAGAAACTTGTACTTGGCTGCAAAGAAAGGTTCATTTACTGAATCCATAATCAAAGAGGTTTATCTCCTTAAAGGTTCAATAGTTGCTTCCTATTAATTACTTTCACATTAAGTGGTCTGCCCTCCCCATGAACAGCAGCAAATGTATTTGACAAAGTTAAGTGCACTTCATAGAAAATGTAAGACAAGTCTGTGAGAATTCTGAGAGCCATGTTATTCAGGAGAAAAAAAGAAAAACCCTAAGGAAAAACTTCAGAAAGTATGAAGAAGTGGAGCCTCTTTTAAATAATTAGATTTGTAATCTTTGTGAATTGCTGGTAAATGTTCTCCTCAAAAAATTCCAAAAGAAGGGATTTCAGTTTTAATGTTTTATGGATCACATTTTAAAACATAATCATTGCTTTTATTAAAGCAAATCATTGTTTTGCCATTAATATCTGGATGTGATATAAACTAGATGCTCAAGAAAATACTATGCAATTCCTCCAAATCAGTATTATTAATTTTAGCATAAATTCTTCAATGAATCTGGCTTTTTGTATGGAAGGTTCTCATTTCCTGTTTTTTTTGAATGAATCATTTGCACATGATTATTTTTTCCTTTTAAAAAATATGTAAAGTACTTTCTGTCTAGGAAAAATTCCTTATAAAAGCACTTCCTTCTCTGGATCAGGAAATAACTGAGTTGTCTTTCTTGGTTCCACTTGAAACCAAGTTTATGTTAATGGGCAACTCACTAAGTATTTGAAACTAGTACATAGCTTTAAATATTAATCTCAGGAATTTGTGCTTTAGATTTAAGAATGTCCAAATTTCTCTTCCTTATACCTACATCTATTTCATTAAGACAAAGATATATATTTAAATTAAAGTTAGAATAATAGATTTTGTGGGAATGTTCTCAAAAGTTATTTTAAGGTCAGCATGAATTGATACAAACTGAGAATAGTGTTAAATGAGTAATGAAGTTGATCCTGTTATAACTATATCCTTTAACTATAACACATACTACCCACAAAATATAATCACTATGTTTCATTAATATAATATTCATTTAGTACAATATATAAAATCGATACTCACAGATGCCAAAGCCTTTCCAAGTGCATCACCTGTCTGTGAGCTCCCAGCAGCATTCCCTCTGGTTCCTGAATATTTCAAGTAGAAAGACAAATCAAGAATTTTAGCAAGCTGGGATGCTTTTTTAGCACTGTGCTATTATTTCCAGGGTTCTCTTTATTGTTATCTCACAACTGTCATAATAAACCAGCAAATACTCTGCAGGTGTTATACTCAGTAGCTAAAGATGTTTCTACATTAAGGAAAATGAAAAGATTTCTTTTCTTCCTTTCTTTCATTTTTAAATTCAATACTAAAAATATATTAAAAGGTATGGGGTTGACTGAAATTCCCGTAACTAGGGAGTTTTGCCAATTTGAAAAAGCTCACCTAGAATGCTATCTGATCCATTGATGGGAGGAGTGTGTGAAGCAGCAACATACGGTGAACTGCCGGTACTGCCACGATGGAAGCTGGACATTGGTGGAAGGCTCGTGTTTATGTCTGTTGGTGAAACTGAGTGTGGAGGATAACTCTAGAGAAAGGGGGAAAGAGACATACTTTATTAAATACATTTTCTGAATAATATGCACATATAACTGGACAACTACTGTAACAGGTCAAAAAGAACATCACAAGTTAGCAGCTGAAGTGGCATGCTTAATGTAGTAAGCTTAGACATATTTCAAACTTCAGAAGTTTTGGCAGAACCAAATCTTACACTTGCAATCCAGTAAGAAACACAAGTGCGGACAAAGTGCTGCACCACCCTAGTCATGTGTTACAGCCTACCAAGCGGTCATGTGAATGAAGGCTGCCATAACTACTGGATTGAGACATGTGGGAAGTGGAGGTCCCCAGAATTCCACCAAAACCAGGCTGGCTCATCCCATTTGATGAACTCCAAAGATCAGAAGAATTGTGGGTCCCATCTAAGACAAAAAGAGAAATATAAAATTTTCCTTAGCTAAAAATTTTTCTTATTTTGATGATGCTATAAAAATTCAAAGGGTACCCTCCAGGTATTTTTCCCTCCCCTTTCCAATCTAGTCTTCTATCTAGTTTTCTTCCCCTCAAACTGCATGACTATCTAAAAAGAAGGAATAAAACTTTACAGTTAGAGAAAAAGTTATTCAAACTAATAGGTAAGCTATTATAAAAATCCTCAAAAGATCTATCTTATAGCAAGGATCATAAAAATTCCAAATTTGCAGATATGTTGGATTTAATTTTAGGTTAAGTGGTATACTCATAAATATTTTTTAAAAGTCCTTAATCTATAACAAACAATATACATTATATAAAACATTCTGAAACTGCAGAATAAAAAAGTTTCTCTAAAAGTAAGCCTAAGTAATTGATAATGACTATATTATAGTCAGCCTTCAAATGTAATGTGTTAGCAATGACTTCATTCACTAATGTAAAGTCAAGGAACCACTTATGCAGTAATTTATTGCTCCCATAGTATACACTTTTCATAGTCCAAAACCACAGGAGACCAAATAAAAATGATTTGCTAGACATAAATTAATGGAAATGTAAAGCTTTCTCTATCTTAACAAGTCGTATTCTGTCCTATGATATTCACTCTCTATTCATATTGATAAATATAGGAATATGAATATGTAATTTAAATAAGAACCTAGAGTTGTTAATAACTTTCATACATTTAAATTATGAAATGAAAAATTCATTTTTATCATTTTAAATCAATTATAAATTCAATCAACACTAGATGGGCACTCCAATGGTTTGCTGGATAGTCCAACAATGCAGTCAGTAAAAAAATCGCACTAGAGAATTTTAAAAATAAATTTTCACTTACATCAGCCAAAAATACCTAGATAAAAAATGTCTGAATTCCTATAAAGGTATTCTTTTTCCTCACAACTGTACAATTTTAGCTAATATACAACAGATAACTGCTGTAGTATTTGACAACTATTTGGCATAACTTACCTTGCATAAAGAAAGTGCTAGCAAACATACTAGTTGGTGGCTTGGGAGATGGATAACTAGGAGATTCACGGTTGAAATCATCTGAATTTGGGGATGGTGCATATACCTTAAAATTAAATACAAAATTTAATTAAAATGTAAATTACTCTCATATCACTTATGTATAATGAGTGTAGCATTATAGAGGGCCATAAAAGGCTTACCTCATATCTACGAGGGCCTAACACAGATCCAAAGAAACTGCTTAAATCCACATAAATAATGTCTAACTTGGTTATTATCTACATATTTATTTTTAGCTGATTTCTAGATAAAAAATACTACTGGAAATACAGGGTGGGGCAAAAGTAGATTTAGTTGTTTGTATGAAAAATAACGCAACTGTTAATAAATAATAATACAAGAATAAACTCTGTTTGTGTACTCACAACTGTAAACCTACTTTTGCTCCACCTTATATTCCTGTAATATATCTTTGTGTGACAGTTATACCACGTGGTTGAAGAAAGTCATAAACGTTGCTTCTGCTTATAAGACATAAATTCATATAAGCTCACGATTGAAAGTGTGATGATGGAAACAAATGTCTTTTGAACAGAGCATGAAATAAAATTAGGGTTTAATCATAAAAATTCATTCTTTTTGCTGTTACAAGATTTATTAAAAAATACATTAGATTAAGTGCTACTATACTTTATTACTATTTAAGAAACTCATTTAATTTGTCAGAGCAGCACTAATTTCCTTTGGCACATCTTTGCTTCAGATAAGCAAAATATGAACATTTGAACTGGCAAATGGCATTTTTCTGGAAAACTAAAGGGTCAACCAAATAACTTTAAAATGTTTTTATTGATTTCAGAGAAAGGAAAGAAGAGGGAGAGAGGGGCAAAAATGTCAATGATGAGAGAGAATCATTAATTAGCTACCTTCTGCACACCCCATACTAGGGATTGAGCCCACAACCCGGTCATTTGCCCTGACTGTGAATTGAACTAGCAACCTCTAGGTTCACAGGTGGATACTCAACCACTGAACCACACCGGCTGGGCCACATAACTTTAATACTCAGAATATGATCAAAGCACTTTCATGATGACCACTGAAACCAAGAAGAAAAAAGAATATATTTAAGGTAATACATGGTCTGTAAAATAAAGCTGGAGTCAGGAAGAATGGAAAGGTGTATTATGAACAGTGTATAAAACATTTCTTTTGTTTAGTCTGATAAGAATATGTACATTAAAATTCACTCCAAAATAAAAATCCTAAGAGTTCATTTAAGTAGAAATCCTAAGAGTCCACTTAAGAGTCCTATTAACTAAAATTATGGGAGCATGTGTAAAAAATCGTATTTTTTCATAAGCATAAGAAATTTCTGGAATTATACACGAGAAACTTAATGGTTACACATTTGGACTTAGAACTGTGAAGGAGGACATTTATTTTATGCCCTTCCACACAGTTTGATATTTTTACCCTGAGCACATATTTCTATGCACTAATAAAAAGAAGTCAAGGAAGCACACACTGAGATTACAATGGGAGCCAAATTTTTATTTACATAAACTATCATTTATATTCCATTTAGTCTTTCACTGAGGTATTAACTAACTGTAAAGACCTCTGGCAAATTACTTAACCCTCCAGACTCAACTATTTCATTTGAAAAATAGTGCTAACAGTAATTGCCTGCATTAGGTGGTTGGTAGGAAGATCAGACAAGATGATATATATATATATATACTAGGGGCCCGGTGCACAAAAATTTGTGCACTCGGGGTGGAGGGAGTCCTTCAGCCCGGCCTGTGCCCTCTGACAGTCTGGGACCCCTCAGTGGATGTCCTATGATGGCCCCAGTCTGCCAGGCACCTTGTGTGTGTATGAGTGTGTGTGTGTGACCACTGGGGACCTGCCCCCAGCCGCAT
>PVJC01007699.1:0-50664 GCA_004026665.1 Murina feae | reverse complement strand
AGTTGGCGGCCTGCTTGGCGGCTTCCCAGGTCCCTTCCGGGGATCAGGGAGCAGGAAAAGGCTGGCCTGACCACGAGGCAGGGTTTTCCCTGCTTTCTGGTGGCTGGAGGAAGATGGGCAGTAGGCAAGCTTGGGAGGCAGGCCGCACCCAGCCCTGGCCACGCTCAAAAAAGAGAACAACATGCTGGGGAGGGCAAGAATCTGAGAGATCAACATAGAGGGGGTGCCTGCTCCAAGCCTCCACAGTGTGCCTGGGGCAGGTCCCCAGCAGGTATACACACACAGGAGGACTGCTCCGAGCCTCAGATGCAGCTGGGGGCAGGTCTCCAGTGGCGACACACACACACACACACACACACACACACACAAAAGGCGCCTGGCAGACTGGGGCCATCATAGGACATCCACTGAGGGGTCCCAGACTGTCAGAGGGCACAGGCCGGGCTGAGGGACTCCCTCCACCCTGAGTGCACAAATTTTTGTGCACCGGGCCCCTAGTATAAGAATAATAGGCATACCAGAGAGGGAGCAGGCAATGAAAAGCCTATTCAAACAAATAGTTGACAAAAATTTCCCAAACCTATGAAAAAGCAAGATCCCTGAATCCAAGAAGCAAACAGAACACCAAATTACCTCAATCCAAAAAGCCTTTTCCAAGGCAAATTATATTAAAACTGTCAAGGCAGCCGGGAAAAAGAAGAAAGTAACTTATAAAGGAAAGCCCATTAGGTTAACATCAGACTTCTCAGCAGAAACTCTAAAAGCCAGAAAAGAGCAGAACCAAGTATCCAAACTAATGAAATAAAGAAATTACTAGCCCGCCAAGAATAATATATCCAGCAAAGTTATCTTTTAGATATTTAGGAAGAATAAAGACTTTTCCAGACATACAAAAGCTGAGAGGTTTTATCATCTGAAGACCTCCACTGCAGAAAATACTGGAGGGGGGGGTGTGTTCTACCAGAAACAAAGAAGAGAATGTCACAAATCTATGAGTAAGAGCACCAACAATCTTACAGCATAAACAGGGATGATTTGTGACAACAAAAACGTAAAAGGGGAGGGAAAAGAATAAAGTTCTGAATATGCAAAGGAAGGTGGAGATCAGATGCATTCAAAAGAAGAAGAAAAAACTACCATATATATGAAACTTCCTTTTACATATTCCTAATAGTGACCACACACAAATAAAACCCAAAACTAAGAAACACAACTTAAAAAAAGAGAGAGAAAAGAAGTATGGCATGTCATCAAAGAAAAAAATACAAAGGACAAGAATGAAGAGAGGCACAGAGCTACCAGAAAACAAGGATAAAATGGCTGTAGGAAATGCTCACATGTCAGTAATTACTCTAAATGTAAATGGACTGAATTCACCAATAAAAAGCATTATTCATGGTGGCCAAGACACAAAAAACAACCAAAGTGCCCTTCAATAGATGACAGGATAAAGAAGAAGTGGTACATATACAGTATATACAATGGAATACTACTTATAAGAAAAGATGAAATACTACCACTTCTGACAGCATGGATAGACTTTGAAAATATTATGCTAAGTGAAATACGTCAGTTGGAAAATGCTATTAACCATATGAAGTCACTCATATGTGGGATATAAAACTGAAATTCATAGACACAGACAATACTATGGTGGTTACCAGAGGAAAGGGGGTGGGGAGGCAGAAAGGGTAAAGGGGGCCAAATATATGGTGACGAAAGATTACATGACTTTAAGTGATGGGCACACAATACAATATCCAGACCATGTATCATAGAAATGTATACTTGAAACTTATATAATCTGATTAACCAATGTCACCCCAATAAGCTTAATTAAATTTAAATTTTAAAAAAGAAAAATTATGGCACAAATGGGCAGGGCACAGAATCATCATAAAATTTGAAAATTTAAAGATTTTAATGAGGTGAAGAAGTAAATAAGGAATAAACAGAAAATAAGGCAAACATTTTACTATATTAATATTTGGACTTAGTGGTAGTACAAGGGTTTAATCCACTGTAATACAGAAATTTAGTTTAGTTTAATAGTCATTTCTTAAAGGCATAAAGTACTATAGACCAATGATTGTTTATTTAACTTGATTATATTTTTAATATCAATTTAAGTTTATTTTGCTATCAAAGGTTGAGTTTTCATTCTAAGCCAACAAACACATATTAGCAGAAAGGCCCCACCCTCTTATTTTGACCCTTTCAATGTAGAGACTGCCAGCAGTATCTAAGACTAAATACTGTGCCTACGATTAAACTACTTCTACTAATCAGAATAAGTTTTCAATAACAAAATTCAATTTATCCAAGAAAATAGAGGCTTTCAACCTTAAATACTTTTTTATTCTTAAACGGATTTTTTAAAAAAATAACTAAAGAAAATTAAAATAGATGTGACTCTTGGAATTGGTAACCTATTCATAAAGTAAAATTACTTCAGGAAAAATCAATTTATACTACATAGAACTTTGCATTCTAAGAACTCCTGTATTTATATATTTCTTCATCAAGGCAAGAGACTTGAAAGGAAAGTACATTAGCGACCTTGTCCTCATTGTAGATAAATAGAAACAAAGAATATAAGGGAAAAAAAGCAATTTGCCTAAAATTACATGGAGCAGAATGGGGGGCAGGGAGTAGGAATTAGAGAAGGTACCAGAGAAAATGCTATTTCAGATTAAATTATGGTTCCAAAAACTCTGTATAAAAATAAGAAAAGAGTTCACTCTTTGACAATTTTTAATGATACAGCTTTGGTGTCTGCTATGTTTAAAATACACAGGATCTATATAAATGCTGATGAAAGCATTTAAATGCTTTTAGTTTGGGTTCATGAAAGAAAATATTAAAAAAATTGTTTCCTCACCCTCAATATAAATTATTAATCTAAGTGTGGTAAGGTCTTTATCCCCTTTCTTTTACCCATTCTACTTTCATCTTTCTAAAACTCTACCAAGATAGCAAGAATTCATAAGTTGAAGTTAGCATGGCATTCATCTTGATACTATGGTTTGCAAATCTTGTTTAAAATGTTTTAAGACAAAACAAATTAATGCAATATATGATCCCAGAATGTATCCTGTTTTAGCAGGAAGAAAAATAATGTAAAGAACAATACTGCAATCTGGATTAAAAATTAAAATATTGCATCAATGCAAATTTCTTGATATAGAAAAATATACTTGGTTACAAAAGATATACACTACTTTTTAAGGCATAAGGGACAATTTGGCATGATGTCTGCAAACCATGTATAAGTAGTTCAGAAAATGTGTCTATGTGTGTAAAAAGAGAGAGAATGACAAAGCAAGGTGGTAAATGTTTCAAAAAAGATAAACCTGCCCTGGCCCGAGTGGCTCTGTTGGTTGGAGCATCATCCCATGCACCAAATGGTGGTGGGTTTGATCTCTGCTCAGGGCATCCTGGAGGCAACCCATCTATGTTTCTCTCTTACATGGATGTTTCTTTTACCCTCCCCCTTCCACTCTCCTCCCCTCTCTTCTCTCTTCTCCCTTCTCCTTTTCTCTCTCTCTTTCTCTCTCTCTCTCTCCACTTTCTTCTCCTCAACTCTATTTCTCCCTCCCTCCTTCCCTTCCACTAAAATCAACTTTTTAAGAAAACAGATAAATGAGTCAAGTTCTTTGATTTTACAACTTTTCTGTAAGCTAAAAATTAATTAAAAGTAAACAATTTAAGAAATAAATTTCAAAATCCTATTTCTTATCACACCTAAAAAAATGCAATACAAATGAAGTATACATGCAATACAAATGAAGTATACATACACAATCTAGCAATGTTTATACACAGCTCTTAATTTTACAAAAGTAAACTCAAAGAAAAATTAGTTACCAGTTCTTTCCTATCATTCTACAGACCTCTGAGGGAAAAGCTACAATTTTTTAAATAAACTAATTTTCCATTACATGTTTTTGACATCAGGTTAATTAATGTAATTAATTACATACCTCACAGAGGGGAGGGGAGAGAAGGGGGAGGATAAAAGAAACATCCACGTGAGAGAGAAACATAGATCGGTTTGCCTCCAAGATGCCCTGACCAGAGATCAATTACTTCTAAAGTTAAGATACATTTATAGTTACACACTTACGTTCCAAATTTGTTTCATATTTTTTTAACTTAACCAATCTTCAAAATGGTCAATGACATTCTTTTTAAAGTTCTATTCAGAAGTTGACTTTACAAGAAAAACCTGCACAATATCTTCCTTTTAAATTTATCTTAAAATTCAAAAAAAAAAAAAAAACATAAACACAAACTTGGTTGAATTCACTGCATGAGTAAAGTGGTCAATGCTAAAATATATTACATAAAATAATCTTTAAAATAACCTATTGTAACAAGTCTACCTCTAATCTCAACAAGCAGCCTACAGATTAATGCATCTTTATTATCCAAAGCAGAAAAATAGTCCAAGTATCTTATACTTCCACTGAAAAAAGTTTACAATGCACATAAAAAAGGGAAGTTTCTACCTTTATAAATTAGTGTTCTTATAAGGACAAGGTAATTGCTGTAAATCAAGTCTTTTGTATTCATATCAACAACCTCCCCCTAAAAACAAATCATAGTAAGCTTTGTTTGATAAGTACACTGGAAATGGCTGTATAAGCAAAGGCAATTACACCTCATTAGCCAGTATCCTCTTCGATGCGGAGATTCACAGGTGAGACTGTTTGGGGGATACCGAGTTTATAACTTGAAGAGCCAAAACTTTTTCTACTCAAAATGATTTAGGTGGAAAATTTAATTCTAACATGCATTACTCAATTTCTTGTTCTT
Organism: Murina feae; assembly: GCA_004026665.1. Classification (NCBI taxonomy): domain Eukaryota; kingdom Metazoa; phylum Chordata; class Mammalia; order Chiroptera; family Vespertilionidae; genus Murina; species Murina feae. The sequence goes on along the minus strand of PVJC01007699.1, from coordinate 45,846 downwards.
ATATAGATTATGGCAGTGATGGGATTACGAATATATTATTTTACTAAACACGACACCCAAGGCCTACTACAGTGGCCAGGGCTCTCTGCCTCTGTGCTGAGCAGGCCCATCATGCTTTGATGCTTTAACTCCACATGTGTGTGCTTATCATATAAATGAATTTTTATTGCCTTTTTAATGTCTAGTAATATCAGCTTTGTCCCTCACACCCTTGCTAACACAATGGCTCCAATGCACTACGGGTTAAAAACACAACGATTGCTAAATTGTGCCCCAATTAGATCCATGAGGCAGGGGACTCTGATTTGCCCTTCTCTCCCTAGACTACCTTTAGGCTCACAGTCTCTTTGAGCATGTTTTATCATCATAGCAGGAATGTTACATGTTCTCCCCATTGCCAGCATTCATTAACACCACATAAGACAATGGACTGAAAAGCTCTCATATAAAAAGTACTAAAAACAAATATCGACTGTTTTTTGTTGTGATGCTGATTATTAATAAAGCTCATGAGCTTATGGCACCTGGAAACACTTCGTTATTTCCTTTTGGGTTCAAAACTATTGTTCCAGGTGATGAGCTAGCTCTGTTCCTGAAAATCAGAGGCTACGAAAGGATTAATGTTTAATGTCTAAGCAGAAAATGTATATGAGTAGGTTTATAATCTCCAATAAAACTGTCCTGTGACACTGACTGGTATTCTTTCTTATCAAGAGAATATTAAACAGGAACCTGGAATTAAATTTATAGTCAGTGTTTCAAACAGGCAGAGTATTTAGACATACAGCTAAGTATGGAACTTTGTAATATTTGTCACAAAAGATGGAAAAACAGAGAAGTTAGCTCAAAAACTCCTCTAAACATTTAATCTCATCAACACATTTCTGTGACAATAAAGACATCCGATAAGTTGCCACAAGTGATCATAAATTATTAGTGCTGATCATTCCATTATATTGTTTTGAAAACAACTTGGTGCTGTCTGAGTAAATCATATTCTGCCTGGGGCTATGTAGCTCACCTCGGAATTATTTCAGAATCATCTAAAATGACTCATTTTTCTATTAAAATGATGAATGAGCTAAATGAGGTATGTAATAAATACTGCAGGTTTGTAAACAGATTCCTGCTCTCGACAGAATGGAGGCCTTACTTCATTTAGTAATTCTGCCCCTCGTAATTTTCAGGAGAAGTCATCCTTAAAATATAGTTAGTAAAGAAAAGAGTGGAGAGAGGCACAATGGAACAAAATGGTGAACGTCTTTATGGTTAGAGGAATAACCCAGGGTACATGAAAATAAACCCTCACACCCCCAAAGCAAGGCTCAGCTCCAAATATCAAGAAACACAAAAAGAGCATAACTCAGTGCCGTTTAGGAATCATATTTTAGCAATAAAAACAGGGATATTAAAGGACATAAATACAGAGCTGTTCAAGAATGTTTAGATTATGAAGAATTTAATGACCAATAAACAAAAATGGAGCAAGTCTAACTGCACGTGGTAGGTATGTCATATATTCAACATTACTGCTATTACTGAAGCCACTAAACCACAGGCCCATGCACAATAGGCTGAAAGCAAGTCTCAAGGCTGTGTCAGAAGTGACAGTATGGGACTCGCCACTAATGACAAAGTAGACGGATCGATGTTGAACACAAAGGAACACGTGCCTTACAGTCTCATTCAAAACAGAATGTGCAAAACTCGTATTTGGGATTTGTAAGGATTGATGGAATTCACTATGGTTATATAAAACTTTTAATTTGTTACAGGTTATAGCAAACACTCGGGGCCATATTTCTTAGCCTCTTCAGTAGGAAAAGAGATTATGATGCCCGTTCAATAAAATTCCAAAGCCCTAATGACAGTTCATTTAGGACCAGGCAGTGAAGCAAATAAGTTACCAAAATGCCAGGTCATTATATAAAGAGATGGAATTATAGCTTTTTGCACCTTCGTTACTTATGGATTTTTACTCAGTGCTCTCCATACCTCACCTTGACATCCATAATGACCCAAGTGATGGGATGTCAATACGCTATTTATTGGGGCCACCACATAGGACAGTGCTCAACAAAAGTTGCCCTGAGCCAATCAGTGTGCAAGAAACCTGGTGCATTTTTTTAAGTACATTTAGAATGAGAATATGACAGCACATTCCAAGCAGAGCTGCTCCTCATAGCTGTCTTTAAACATGACTTGTTGTTGGCATGACCATCAACAGCATTATACTCAGCTGTGCTATTTTCTTCTCTCCTCATTTTGTCAACAAGGTCATACAAGCTGAGACAGTCCCTTGGAAAAAAGCAATATATTGTGTTCACTGGACAGTGTGAGTTCATCTCCTCTCCAGCCCCTCTGTACCTGCCAGCAATGCCCCCGTGCTTCTCTGAGGCTGCTCGGTAGGGCTAAGGGCCCAGGTAGTTCTGCAGAGCTGGAGAAGGAGGGTGGTTTGTGTATATTTGAGAAAGACATATTTATCTGGTTCAGTTGTCAGTATACAAGCAATACTGAAATCTGTAATAACAGCCCTATTCTTTCTCTGGGCCCTTAACAAAGGCTGGGCTGGCAAACTGAGACAAAACATGTTTCTCCTTTTCTACGGCAGCAGCAAGCAAACAAAACTGAACCTGCCCTGGCACTCCATAACCAGCAATCTCTGATTAACAGTCTCTTCACAGGGCAGTATGCCTGCCAGCTGGCAGCAGTAACACTGCTTTTACATACACAGGAGGTAAGGACCACACATAGTAACAAAGGACAGAAAGAGAGAAGATGGCACACGGATGCTCTGTGCTGGAAACCATAGTGGATCCAAACACACAGAAGGCACAGGATGCTACCCGTCCCTTTAAATTTCCCAATAAGAGAGTAACTGAGAAAGAGTTAGAAGGAATGGGACTTGCAGATGGACCCAGACCCATTCTCACCAATAACATTGAGGAAGAGATATCTAAATGGCTCAGATTCCCAAACATAAAGTAGAAACTCTCTATTTAAATAGTCTTCAAAAGCACAACTCAGAATCACCAACTTCATTTTTGGAACTGAAAGCAAATTAATACTCAATGCATGTCAAAACAATTGGGGCTTAGGGTCTATAGCAAGAAAACCAGCACAAAGCATATATAACCAGAGGGATCGCATTAATAGAAGTTAAAATCGAAGTACTAACTTGGCACCCAAAAAAATAAAATAAAATTTAACTACCATTAAGTGCCCAATAAAAGGACCCAGGATAAGTGCTGCTACACTGTCACTCATTCACCTGGATAATTAACGATACTAAAAGCCCCAAATGATCACTCACTGCTGTTTTACACAGAACTTTTGAGCATGAACCTTCTTGATCAAAGCAATATTACAGCCCCAACTGTACCCTTTGCCCTTGGGCGGGGCCTCACTTACACCTGAGCAGCAGTGGTATTATTATCTACTTCCTCTGACTTAGTCATTTCCCTCCATATCCCAAATTCAGAACATTTTTCTCTTTTACCATGAAATTTCAGCTGTCACAGTTTGAAGCACAAACAAAACACTGAAAAGGACACAGCACAAAATTAATCAATTATTGATTGCTTCACTGGTACATTGCAGACAAAAAGGAAATGGGGAAAGAAAAAGTGACATTTTGGTGAAACAGTTGCTTAAATTTGCAAAAGCTAGATTTATGCACTCACCTGCCCTAATTTTGTAGTTTTTTTTTTCCTAAATGCTATGAGGTTTTTACAAATTTAAAATTGTAGCATAGAGAACAAAACTGAAGGTAAGAATGCTTTCCCCCACATACCCTACATTTGACTGTGAGGAAAAGCAACCAGAGTGAATTCATTTGTGATCTCTAGCAACTAACAGTGCCTAGCACACAGTAGGTGTTTAACAAATCTGTGATGGAGGGAATGTTGAAAGGGGCCAAAATACCTAATAATCTGACTAATGCTTTCTCTTTTTCCATTCATTTCTTCCACTATTCCACCCTTCACATGTCTCAAGAATGAGCTATCAAAATGCCCATTGTCCCCATGCTTTTGCCTGCAATGTCACAGGCTGGATCATCCCCACTCCTCTCCGCGAAGTGCATTCCTACACTCACTGCAGGCCTCTCTGCTCAGGCACCACTTGCCTAGGAAATCTTCCTCCCCTTTTCCTCTCCTCCCACTTACAGGCTTATGTGGATTCAAGTCTTCGTTTACTTCATCAGCAAGTATTAACTGACTGTTGACTCTTTGCTAGGCAATGGCACATACTAGGCACTTGAATGTGTGAAATAAATTCAAATGTGAATAAATGAAAAACAGCAATGAGTTAAAAAAAAGTCCCCGCTTTCACAAAAGTGAGAATTCTCACAAAAATGTAAGTAGCATGGTGCTATAACACACTTAACACTTTTAAACATTATTTTAAGTATATCGCCCACATTTTACTGTGAATTCCTTAAAGACAGGATTTTGTCTTCATTTCTGTAACTTCAGTATCTAGCATACAGTAAGCACTCAATAAAGCATCTGTCCAAAGAGGAAGAAAATTATTTCATATGCATGTTTGTATAAACTCCAGAATATTTCAGTAGCTATCCCCTTAAGTAAGTAAAGTGGGGCTTCTTTTCAAGTTTAAATTTAAAAAGACAATACCACATAATTCTGCGGTGATAAGGAACGACTAATATTAAAACAGCCTACTGAGAGAAAAAGAAGTCAATCAAATTTTTATTGACATTTTAGAAAGAAATGAAATGTATTTGCAAAGTCAAAAAAATACAGCTTCCTGCTCTGTGATAAAAAAAAAAATCTGATGACACAGCAAATATTAGATTGATCTATACGAGATCTTAAACATCACACAAAATGTCACGTTGCATTAACTTTACAGGTTTCCTCTTACTTAGTCTTCACTCTTAGGAGCAGGTGCTTTCCTGCTCCTATTAGTAAGAAGTACAGCTTTAATGTGGATTTTAATTAACATTTTGTGTACATAAAATTATCAGTGAACTGCCTCCCCAAAAGCTTCGGGGTGAATCAGCTGATTGAAAACTGGTACCAGTCACCAAGAGGTAGAATGGGTGGCTGGGATACCCTTCTTGAATCTAAAGCAGGACTTGATGGCTTCATCAGCTAAAGCAATTCTTCCAAAGTGGAAAATTTCAATCTGATCCTATTTTAAAACTTCAACAACAGGGCTACCATGACTTTGCCCTTCAAAGAGCTTTAAGAACGCCAGCATCTACAACTGTGGGAAGAAAAGCCTGGATTTCCGTCTAAAAAGACAGCAATCCAAATGTCAACTGCTGGTGGGTGGAGAAAGATGAGGGAGGTGGGAGGAGTTCGTTTTATTTCACAGTACCAACACCACATCGGTTTTGTATGTGTTTTTCCCTAGTTCTCCAGAAAAACAGCTTTCCAATTCCTTCAAATGTGTGAAATCTAACCTTTACTTTCTTACAGGCTGCAACATTTGGGTTCTAAATAAAGAAGAACAAATCAATGTTTGGCCCTCACTCAGGGCCCCACATATTAGGATTGAAAATGCAGTAATGGAAGCCCAGCATTCACAGCAGAGCAATGCTAATGTTCCTGGGGTGGCACTTACATGCATCATGGTTCTGAGGATGCCCGCTTCCCTAGTTCAAGAAAGTAAGGGACAATAGCAGGCTTGAAGATCCACACCATTCATTTAAAAGATGGTGGGATACAGGATCTGGAAACCTGGATAGTACCCAGCAATTACAAATAAGCTAGTTAATAATAAGGAATGGAGTAATACATGTTAGAATTAAATTGTCCACCTAAACCATTTTGAATAGAAAAATATGTGCAATATTGCTTACATCTTTAGTATTCTTTTGTAACTTTTAATTGTGGTAAAATACACATAACAAGATTTCCCATCTTAACCATTTTGAAATGTACAGTTCAAGAATATAAAGTGCAATCTCATTGTTGTGCCACCAATCTCCAGAATTCTCTTCATCCTGCAAAACTGAAATGCCATACCCATTTAAAAAAAAGCTCTCCACTCCTCCCTCCCAGCAAGCACCAGCAACCCTTCCACTTACTGTCTCTATAAATCTCATTACCCTAGACAACTCATGTAAGTAGAGTCACACTGTGTTTGTCATTTTGTGACTGGCTTATTTCACTTAGCACAATGACCTCAAGGTTCACCCATGTTGTATGATGTGTCAGAATTTCCTTCCTTTTTGAGGCTGAATAACATTCCATGTCTATATAGACCATTTTTGTTTATCCATTCATCTACTGTACACTTGGCTTGCTTCCACTTTGTGGCTATTGTGAATAATGCTGCCATAAACATGGGCATACAAATAATCTCCTTGAGTCACTCTTTTAATTCTTTTGGATAAACAGCCATGAGTGGGATTGTTGAAACATATGATAATTCTATTTTTAATTTTTTGAAAAACTGCCATACTGTTTCCCACAGTGGCTGTGCCATTTTATATTGCCACAACATCCTTGCCAATCTTGTTGTTGTCTATCTTTTTTACAATGGCCATCCTCATGCATATGAGCTGGGTCCTCCGTAATTTTTACATCTCCCAGGTTTTCTAAAATATCTCTATATTATCCCTATTTATTTTAATAATCAAAGAAAAATTCAGTTAAATACATCCAACCATTAAAAGTGACTACACACATATGTACTTATAGATATAAAAAGATCTTTATCATATAGTTTAATTTTTTAATGAAGGTTATTATAAGATGTATACAAGACTAAGTTAATTATCATCTATGTTTGTATACATAGACCCATATTAATATAAATGTTTTATAGAGACTTAGTGGAATGTGAAAAGAAATATAAAAACAATAAACCAGAAACTTAACAGTAACTATCTCTGGATAGTGGTAATTTAAGTGGGTTGATACTTTTTGCATTTATTTTATGAACTTTACCCACTGAATATGCATGCCTTCTATAATAATGAATAACAACAACAAAGGGGATAATTTGGTAAAACTGTTAGGCAGCCACCTTGCTATGACCAGGAACTGTCACTCAGATGTCTGAGAACACTTAATCCAGGACAGGATCCTCTGACTCAGTGTTGATTCTATTGTATAAATTCTATTTTTATTCCGTAAGGGCTTTGAGGCTTTATTTGGCTAATAATATTACAATAGATGCTGAAATGCAGGAGTTGAGAGCATGGCAATTTGCCATCTGCATTCTACATCCCCAGAATCACAAAGCCGAGGCCTAACAAAACGGAACATACACGGCCAGTTTTTTATGCTTAACATGCTAAAATGTATATGTGTGCAATGCACAAGATTTGCAAGTTACAAAGAGAAAAATGGGCTGAAGACAGCTATTCCAACCAAGCTTACAATACATTACATAATATTTTAGTTACTGTTAAATAAGAAATTCTTATATTTTCACATTTTTTGGTGAAAACTCTTTTTATGTTTTATCATATGCATGTGTGTATGTTTAATGTGTTCTTAAATCCCAATCTTGCTTATCTCCCTGAACTAAAAGAACATGACAATATGTCCAAATTTAGGCACAAAAAAAGTACAGAAAAGAGTGCTTCAAAGACAAGAGAAAAAAACGGGGGCACAAAGAAAAATGCCAGCCAAGGATTATTCTACCTGCTAGAAACTAGAAGCTCGATCCCAGCCTTCCTGCCGCATCAGCACTATTAACCCTCTCCACTTCATCCCTGGCCCTCAAATTGGGAGACTGTGACATTAGTGAAGATAATTCTCAAGAGTACAGCAGATATAATCAATGATCGAATTACTCAACAATTATTGCCTTTAATTCCGAAATCATCCCCCTGGCTCTCCTTCCGCAAGTCTTGGGCTCAGTTCCAATCAACGCGTGTGCCCTTCATAATGGCTACCAGCCAGTCCCTTGACATTTCTTTCTTAATCCATCACCTCTATTCCCGCTTCACGTCTACCCATTCAGCCTGGATCCTGGATGAGTTACTGAAGTAATGGATTCATTATATGCGAACTTCATATTGGTATACAGTCAAAGTTCAGCCTCCCAAAGAAAGGACTGAGAGAAAGAATAAGAGAACAGAAACTGGCCCTTTTCTTAAATTTTTCAACAATTCCCAAATGCCTGCTAACCTAAAGACACCAAGAGGTCACAGGTTCAATTCCTGGTCCGGGCAAATGCCTTGGTTGCAGACTTGATCCACAGTAGGGGGCAGGCAGGGGGCAGTTGATTGATGTTTTTTCTCTCTCTCATCAATGTTTCTTTCTCTCTCCTTTTCCCTTCCTCTCTAAAGTCAATAAAAACATTTTTTTTAACTGTCTAAAGCAGTGGTTCTCAACCTTCCTAATGCCACGACCCTTTAATACAGTTCCTCATGTTGTGGTAACCCCCAACCATAAAATTATTTTCGTTGCTACTTCATAACCATAATCTTGCTACTGTTATGAATCGTAAAGTAATATCTGACACGCAGGATGTATTTAGGCGACCCGTGTGAAAGGTCATTCGACCCCCAAAGGGGTCGTGACCCACAGGTTGAGAACTGCTGTCTAGAGGGAAACACACCCAATGCAAGGAGTAGTTGCATGATAATGACATATTGATGAATGCCTTTTAAATTCTCTTCTATTAATAACAATTTTATACATGTTTATATCATCTTTTCTTTAAATTAAAAAAACACACGTGTTTTATTTATTTCTTTTGGTTTCTCCAAGCCCTTGCACTATGTTTTCCCCTTTCTAAAGCCCAGAAAGTGACTGATCAAACCTTCCTCACCTTTGCTGGAGACTTCCCAGGCTAACATCTTCATCAGAAACACAGAAACAAGCTAGGCTGCTCGCCCCACAGACTTCAAATACAATAAAATCCAAAGGGAGGAAGGAGGTACACAAACACACACACACACGTAAAATATCCCTTCGGGCAACATGCATGTACCTACGTCTCGGTGTTGACTTTATTTCAATAATTCTGAAGTTATCTGTCTTTTTAAGTCCTTCCAGGTTAATCTCAGCAAATTGCCAACTACTTGTAAAAGGCAAAAATCAAGGAACTCTAAGCAAAGAGAACATGAATTTTATCAACTCTGACAGTTGATGTAACTGTCCCCAAATATCAGAGGTTTCCTTCCGGACAAGACATTCCCACTATTCACTTCCTGCTCACCAGGTGCTTTGCCTTGGTGCGGTCCTCCTCACTCGATATCCTCTCTCGGAGAATAGCTCTGGTCAACTGCTCATTGGCAAGAGCCCTCTCCCGGTCCAGTTCTTTGCTTTGCTTTAGCCTGAAAAGACAAGGAAGGTCTAAATTAGAAAGAAAACATTTATTAGTTGCCATTATTTTTTAATGAAATACTTACATAAAAAGAGAAACAGCTGAAATAATTTTGACTGCAGTTTATCAAAAGCAGGTATATTTTCTAGTATATCCCCAGGTAACCCTTCCCTGAGCATTTCAAATAACAGAATTAAAATACATGGAGTTTACCAGTGTGACCGCTAAGCTAGTTTTACAAAGTTCTTATGTAAAACTGAAATCTGGCTGCCTAAAGATTCCCTGATGCCACCATATGCCCTTCTGAGATATAAGTAACAAATCTAATTAACAAACATCAGCAAGACCAGTATTTGAAGGTGACCATCTCTTCCCCTCAAAACTGACTGAAATCAACTGCATCTTGAATGCATGGCAGACACAGTAGGAGGCACTGAGGATACACTGGCTGAACAAGGTGGTCATGCCGCAGTCCTCATGGGTCTTACATTACAGCAGGGAACTCAAATCACAATTAAGATGTCTTCCTGGCCCAGCAGGCATGGCTCAGTGGTTGAGCATCTACCTATGAAAAACGTCATGGTTCAAACCCTGATCAGGGCACATGCCCAGGTTGTGGGCTTGGTCCCAGTGGGGGGGCATGCAGAAGGTAGCCAATCAATGATTCTCTCTCATCATTAATGTTTCTATCTCTTTCTCCCTTCTCTTCCTCTCTGAAATCAACATAAATATATTTAAAAAGAAAAAAAAGATGTCTTCCCACCCAGTGAATTACTCCCATTTTCCAACAATCCCCATATGCAAAACTGGCCAGGTCTTTCAACAGCAGCGCTCCTCACCTCTGGAACCACTCCAATTTGTCCCCTTAGCTTTAAACCAAACGTAACACTGTAGACACGCTCTAGCAAAATAAAACAGCAGAACTGTACCTCCCAAAACCTGCACACAAAGCTAATTGTATTAATAAAAGCATCTTATTGCATTAGGTTTATCAGAAACCTCATCACACAATTAGCTTAGGTCATATTAGCTTACAATCCACTAAAACCCCTCTTGTGCAAGAAAAAGATAAATTACTTTGGCACTGATCTTCACCGTAGAGCCTGGGACATAAAGGTATTCAGATAAACGAGCATACATTTCACTTTAATTTCATGGACAAAGATTTTCTGATTGCCTTTTCTTCTTGGAGAGAATAACCCCTGTATACCATCATATTCCCAAAGGTTTAAACCATGCTTTGAAAAGAAAAGAAAAAATTGTTATATTGGTGTAAGTGAAATTCTCAGTGAAACCTACTTTATAAGCAAAAATGATAAGTAACAAAAGGAATTCAGTGCTAATCTATCAAATTTTAATTTTAAAAAATTCTTGAGCCCTGGTCGGTATGGCTCTGTAGTTTGGAGCGTCCTCCTGTGGACCAAAAGGGCATGGTTTGATCCCCAGCTGGGCACATGCCTGGGTGGTGGATTCGGTCCCCGGTCAGGGGGATACAAGGAAAGCAGCCAGTCAATGTTTCTCCCCCTCCCTCTCTCTTTCTTTCTCTCTCTCAGCCCACTCCCCTCTCTCTGTCTAAAATCACTGAACATATCCTAGGGTGAGGGCCAGAAAAATAAACAAATAAGTAAGTAAGTACATAAATAAATAAATCTTGAAAAGAGGAAAGTTTTTGTGTTGCTATTTTTAATCCTGATACGCTATAATTCTCAAGAATCAATTATAACAGATAAAATCACCCTGTAAAATATATTCCAAAGTTATAATGTTTTCCTCCCCCTAGAAATTAAACCTGTGTGCTTTTATGTTCTTAAATAAAGATGAATAGAAAGAAATTAAAACCAGTACTTTGAAACTGTCTAATGCAAAAGCAACTGCTAGAATATTTTTTCTTAAGCAGTAAAGAACAATTATAGTTATACAAACCAAATTTCTCTATATCATATCAAAATAAGTTTCACAATAAGAGCAGCAACATCATGACTCTACACATCATCTCACTGGGCATGTCTGACTGTAAGAGAACAGCCATAATTAGAAGTCATGTCACTCCTGGAGTGGCAGTTCTAAAAGTACTGTCCACAAACCAGGAGAAGAGCAGCACCTGGGAGAATGCTAGGCAAATCCTCAGGCAACACCCCACACCTACTGGGATCAGAAATTTGGGATGGACAGAAAACTGTCTTGCAGGAAGCCTGCCAGGTGATTCTGATGGGCCTCAGCCCTCAATTACCAAAATGTACTTTTACCCAAATAAATCCTAGAGATACATAAAAGGAGAGGGCCACGTATGAATGCTGAGGTTACTGAATCAGGTTATCATCCTGTGCTGTTAAAGTATTTTAAAAGCATATCACCTGAAAATAAAAATTATTACCTACTTTACAAGTGAAGTGGAAACGAAAATACTAAAAATTACTATCGTTTATGGATCACCTACTATATGGCAAGCATTGTGCTCACAAGGCACTTTAGATACATATAGGAGAATATTATAAAAATTATATTATACAATGAATTTCTATACACTAGACTTTTCTCATGTCTACCATATTTGGTATATTACATTTTTTAAAAGTTTATTTTAGTAATGAATACTTGTTTTTTTTCTGCATTTACTTGCATATGGCATAAATTTTAATTATACATTGAGTTAAAAGTGGGTGAACTCTAAGAAATATCATGAAGTTTTGGCAAGTTAATGAAATAAAAGCAAAAAACTGAGCACAAAAGCCTTTACTATTAAAATAAAAAATATAGGTTATTCAGCTTGCAATACTTTAATACTTGGCCCAGATGCACAAACTCTGGAGACCGACTCCTGGGTCCAAATCAAGGCTCCACCACATACTAGCTGAGTAAGTACTAAGTGAACCTCCCTGGGTCCTGTTATTCCCAAGAGTAAAATGGATGGTATAATCCCTCCCTTACAGGGTTCTGTACACACAAAGCACTTAGCACAATGCCTGTGACACAGTAAGCAATCAACACGTTAGGTAAGTAGCAGCAATAATACCCACTATGGGGTCAGAAATACAGAGAAAGCAGTGATTTTCTGAAAAGAAGAAAAACCTCCCAACTCACCACATATAGCTTTGTTTTCTCTATCTTTGTTCTCCAATTTTTCATCAATAAAAAGTTCCATTTTCTTTTTATTATAGTCAAGAGCTTCTAATATCAAAAATTGGCAATAATGACCTGGCAGCCCCTTCCTTTCACGTGTCTTTCTTTCTTTGCCACAAGGGCAAGGACCTGGTCTGCTCCTGTTCACTGCTATATCCTGATGCTTTTTTTAATATAGACACAGTGTTTTTTTTAATGTTTGGGTTTTGTTGTTGTTTTTTTCAGAGAGGAAGGGAGGGGGTAGAGACATAAAAACATCAATGATGAGAGAGAATCATCGATTGGCTGCCTCCTGTTCGTTCCTTACTGGGGACCAAGCCCACAACCTGGGCATATGCCCTAACTGGGGATCGAAGTGTAACCTTGTTCATGGGTTGATCCTCAACCACTGGGCAACACAGGCCAGGCTATCCCCAATGCTTTTAACGCGGTAAGTGTTCAAATACTTTTGAATGTACCCATACAGGAAGGAATGAATGGCGTATTTCCAAACTCAGACAAAAAATGAAAACCAGGTGTAGAAACAGAATTTTAGAAACAACTAGACGAGTTTAACCCTACAGGGCCAAGCCACTATGTTCTAACTCACAAGTGTGATTTCATCCCAGACTACACTAAGTCACTTCAAACAGCAGGATGTTATAATATTTTCAATACAAAAGATATTCTATATCCTATGCTACCATAGCCTCTGGAACACCACACCTAACTGTGCTTGATTCTCGGCTGCAGAGAGACTAGGAGTGGCACAAACTGGCTGTAAAGAAAATTATTTTCCTTTCTTTATTCTTATTTACTTTCATTTATCCTAATAAACAGGCCTATAACTTTAGGAGTTTAGGAGCAGGTCCCTGAACAAATTCTCATTACTTACCAGAAATGTAGCTGTACAATTTAATAAAACTCAGTTTTCCCAGCTTTAAATCTGAAGATTGAACTATATATTTTATATATATAAATAACTACATATAATCCTAAGTTCCCTTTCAGTTAAAAGTTTTACAAGCACCATACATTACATTATTCCCCATTCCGTTAAAACTCTTGAGAAAAGTGGTAGCAGAGAATAAATGAAACTATAGAGTGTTTACTCCAAATTTTATCGTTTTCTCAGTGGGCACTTATATTTCTAGTCTCATTCTTGGAGTTTCCTACTACTTGATAAAAAGTGTATGCTGAGTCAGAATAAATGGGATTCAACAAATCCATTCAATATGTAATTATTAGGTGACAGACACTATTCTGGTCACTGAGAATAAAATGATGAGAAAAAGAGACAGTCCTTACCCTCAGGAAGCTCAAACTCTGGAAAAAAAACACACCATTATTTATACAAAGTGCGGATACTGTGAAATTATATGAGTGGGAGCTGATATCTGAATTGAAATCTAGTTAATACTGACTTAGCAACATAGGGAAGGACAGTGTCTAAAGAATTCTGTGACTGCTGTTTCAGAGACCAAAGGTTGGCAGATCTAGAAACACAGAGCTTATAACACAGGTGCACCCCACACACACACTCACAGACACACACAGTTTTCAATATAAACTAATGCAAGGCTCAAAGAGTCCACTAAATCTTAAATTCACCTCTGCAATTTTAGGGGAGAAAAAACAACTTAGAAACTTTTAGAAGACGGTTTTGCTTTCTTTCCAATTATTCTGAAGGGCCGAGTTTCACATACATGGTGTAACTAGTTGAGGTTTCATTTTTCACTTTAGAAGTAAAAGCAACAGACTGAAAATTTCTAAGCTGTATTACTCCTCATCTCCCCAACTCTCCCCTCCAAGAAATTCATTTACAGCAATATTTTCTTCTAATAAGCGCCCTCTCTCACTGATTCATTTAGATCCTTTCACAACAATTTTGCAAAGAACAGTTCTTTTCAGAGCTTCTTCTCAGCGCCCTTGGCTTTGTATTCCATCAAGCTGCCCTAATTCAATGGTCATCATGAGAAACGTAGATGTTCAAACAGCTTCTCTCTCATTCTGCGTGGAATGAGATGACCCTGCTTCCTGGGCCTCACTGAAAGCTGCTGCCCAGTGCTGAGCTATAGTCAGAGACGGTTTTGTAAACACTCTGCAAGAGAAAGAAGGGGGGGGGGTGCTCACTGACAACGAGAGGCAGCACGTCACTTTTAAGGTCCCTGTTACGGGAAGAGAAGGCAAGAGATAAAAATAAGTCTCTCATTATTAACTTGGGTTTCCGAAGATTTAAGAATTACCTCAAACTAAAACTAAACTTGCCAAGTATCTTGGAGAATACATTCTCTTTATTTATTGGCATTTCTCACTTACTATTTCAGATCTCCTGGCCTAATATTGTTCTACATTAAGCCTGTGATAATAAATTTCATTTAAATTTCCTTCCTTTAAATATGTATCTCTCCTCATGGAAATTCTCTAGAGTTTTAAGCAAAATAGTAGGAGTTTAGTGTAAACTTTTCTTATTTGCATTAAGTAATTAGATAGCTTGCCTAAGCTTAATGAAACAAATAGCAGTCTGCTCTGCCCTTATACCACAGGCCCTAGCAACTTAGAATATTCTCAATCAAGTGAGAGATGTAAGATACACCAGCAAAATCAACTTCTAAATACAAAGCAAATTTCCTTTAATGAATATTATTAGAACTTGTTCTTTTAAATGAAAAAAAATAATAATAACAATAAGCTACTGGTATACATTCAGCTTCCACAGGTAGCTAGTATATATAAAACCTAGTTCTATATATTTTGGTTTCTACATAAAAACTAGCCAATATTGTTTTATTCCAAAGAACCAAAAGGGCTTAAGATAACCTTAGCAAGGCATTTTTTATATATTCAACTTCATTACCTTCCATGGAAGAGGCATTACTATGTCCCCTTTTTCCAGGAGAAAAACGGAGATGTGGTCAAGGGCACAGGAGACATGAGATGGTCTGACCTGGTTCCCCAAGCCAAGCTTCTCAACCCTCTGAAAGTAAACTCCTATAGGAATTAGCTTCCATTACATTACTCACCTTCGTGGTCATACAAGGACAGTCTGAAAACCCTGTATTATTCATAATTATTCTAAAACAAAATTTTTTATTTTTTATCATTATATCTGGCCAGAGTTTGCCAGAGTCAGAATTATTACCAGCCCTTTCCCAACGTGGCCCTAAGTATTTCTCTGAACTTATATACTGCTCATTTGGCCATTCACAAATACTCAGATTTATCTTCATGTAGGCTGACACAGAAGTAATTCTATCTAATTCTAGCTTAGAAAATTACTTTATTATTTCATATATAAGGCCATTATATTACTGAGGGAAAGTTGATAAGAACCTCAGATAATGGGTGAGAATAAATGGGAAACTGAAATTGTTAGAGATAAAGTGATTTGATGAAATGATTTATTTAAAATTGAACTATGACCATTATACACAGATAATATCTTCAAAGTACTGCAATGTACTTGACTCAGAAAGACTGTTTCCAACACTGGAAAAGAAAAATGAAGGCCTACAACCTCAGAGGTCGTTTTTAATGCTAATGATGAATTTTATTTTAATGCATCATACTTTGTCAGAACATGCTGAACTAGCACTCAAAATACTGTTTATGGTTCATTTTTTAAACAGAAAAGCTGAACTGGTAATTCAGTGAACTAATTGTAAGACTATTAAAATTAATGACAGAATAAATATACTGCTTTCTATTAATAAGATCTTACAAAAATAAAAGTACATAGCAAACAATATTTCTCAATTAAAATTATTTAAAATCCTGGAAGGCATGTTTATCCATTGAGCTTTTAAAATAAATTCATAAGATGTACATTAACATAACCATATTATATTATCATATCTATATGTATTTATATACAATATTTATATGTTTAACAGATGAAGAAATTAGCATTTATTAATGCTTACTTTGTGCCAGGTACAGTGTAACTCACTGAATCCTCACAACAGCATTATCAAATCGATTACTGTATTTCAGATGAGGAGGCAGAGGTACAGAGAAGCTATGTAAAACCCAGGCTTACCAAAGTTATAATTTGCCCAAGGTCACAAGGCTGGTGAGAAGTGTGGCCAGAGAGCTTGATTTTGCAGCCTGCAGTCTATAGAAGACGCACGCAAGGGCGCATGCACACACACACACACACACACACAGTATTTATCAGAATGTGAGCCATGGGATAAGAACTTTGTCTTACGCGCCACAATAGCCCAGACACCAAAAAGTATATGGCTTTTGGCAGACACTCAATAAATATTTTTGAAAGAATGAATACAGAGGATGAGCACAGTTTAACAGTATGGAACACGGGTACTCTTTATATAATGGTAACTCAGGAGTAACTAACCCTGTCTTACAAAGTCAGATAACTGTAATCTAGCTAACCATATAGTAAATCAGTATTATGTTACCAGCTTATGACCTGGTTCTGAGGGGTAGCCAAGAGGACATTTATTTTGGTCATCTACACTTCAACATAAATATCATTTAAAATGTCAGTCAGAGTTGAGTAAGCGAGGTTACCTTCTTTTCTACAATAACATTAAGAATAAGTGATTCTCCAGCCAATCAATGATTCTCTCTCATCATTGATGTTTCTATCTCTCTCTCCCTCTTCCTTCCTCTCTGAAATCAGTAATCTATATAAATAAAAATGTAAATGTTCGTTTGTTCAAAATCTCAAATCTCCAAAAGTTCTGCACCGATTGCTTTGAAATTTTGACACAATGTTGCATTCGAATACGCACGTGTTTTTACATACTTATACTATATAGATGTCACACCTGTGACAGGTAAAAACATGTTTTTTGGAGAAAAAACAGGTAAAAAAAATGATTTTTTTAAAAAGCAGCGCCATCTGTTGGAAGTAAAAGCAACACATGCTACAAATTTAACAATATTATTCAGTCTAACATTCAAAGCCAGGCAGTCACATACAAGTCCATCGACACTGTTGTGGAAGCAGATGAAGTGGGTAATTATCCAACAGAATTTTGGAATTCACTTGATCTGCCAGGGATGGAATTCAATCGGTGTGCCAATTATCATGTTGCAAAATATCAACCAGCGCAGAGCTGTGCCTCGAGCTGGAGCTGGGCTGGGGCTCGGGCACAGACGGGGGCAACGGTCCCCCCCATGCCAGCGGCTGAGGGCTCGCAGGGAGTGTGGCGGGTGAGGGCAGGGGAGCTTCCTCGGCTCCTTTTTCCTCTGGATTCGGGTGGCTCAGCGAGGGGCCCTGCCAGCGGGAGTCGGGAGCAGCCAGGCCGCTTCGGGCGTGGGGCATGGGCTGCTGGTGGGGAGCAGGGGTGCAGGCTGGTGCTGGGGGCAGCCTCCTGGGAGGGCGCATTGTATACCCACAAGCATTGTGCAATTAAACATTTTAGAAACGTGCGCTTTCTCTTTTCTTTCTTTTCCTTTTAACCAGACTGAGCCACAGCAACTCGTGGCCAGGTGCAGCTAGTAGAAAATATATTTTTAAAAAAGAATAAGTGATTCTGTTTTCATTCATACTAAAATTTAATCACAATCTGGAGATTTTCCTGCAAAGCTTCAAAATGTTGCCAGATGAAAGAAAACTCAGCCCAGGACTGGATGCCTTCAACTATTATTGAGGATCACCCACAGACATAATCCAACAATTCCCATCTCCTCTTCTAGGTGATTGCCGACCATGCTCACACTGGTTATCACTTTGTACCTAAAGTCCCCATTTCAGTTCTCACTTGGGAACAAGTTCTACCTGACTTGCATTTTCTGGGACCATTTTCTTTTTTCTTTTTAAGATTATAAATATACTCAAGGCTAGGTGCACGAAATTCATGCACTTGGCAGGGGGTGGGTCCCTCAGCCCAGCCTGTGCCCTCTAACAATCTGGGACCCCTCAGGGGATGTCCGCCTGTCAGCTTAGGGCTTAAGCCAGCAGGCAGGCATTCCCCAAGGGGGTCTTAGTGCTGCCGCAGAGCCAGGAGAAGCTCCCACCACTGCCGCTGCGCTTGCCAGCAGTGAGCCCAGCTTCTGGCTGAGCAGCGCTCCCCCTGTGGGAGCACTGACCACAGGGGGCACTCCTGTGTTAAGCATCTGCCCGTAGTGGTTAGTGCATGTCATAGCGACTGGTTGTTCTGCCATTTGGTCACTTTGCATATTAGCCTTTTATTATGTAGGATATGTTATTGACTTCAGAGAGGAAGGGAGAGAGAAAGAGAGATAGAAACATCAATAATGAGAGAGAATCATTAATTGGCTGCCTCCTACATGCCCCCTACTGGGGATCGAGCCCACAACCCCAGGCATCTGCCCTTGACCAGAATCGAACCTGGGACCCTTCAGTCCGCAGGCTCTATCCAAGAAGGCAAACCAGTTAGGACTGGGACCATTTTCTCATCAAATACTCTCTGCTACGACACTGAAAAAAATGCATTCGTATTTTTAAAGAATTCTGATTTTAGTTTACAAGTTATGTCACCATACCTAGGGCCTATGCACCCCCTTCTTCCTTAGAATTCACAGTTAAACACTCCAAGTTACACCACACTGAATCACCTGTCTCCACTCTACTACCGGGACCTACAGTTGTTTCTCTATCTGGCTAGAGACATCTTAAACCAAAATAATGAACTTTTTATCTTAAAAGATACACCAATTGGCACAATATTCAAAATACAACTTAACAGGAGTGGGGAAGTGGAGACACACACTACTAAATTGTGCCACATCAGCAGGCCTTAAAAATGAACTGTTTTACAGGAGTGGGAGCTAATGCCCTTCATGACCTGTTACCACCAAAGACTTGTCTAGAAAGTATCCAAGGCCCTCCCCCTTTTAAACACCCACAGGATGGAGCTGCAGCTGGATGCCGGAGGAGGGCAGCCACAGAGCCAACTGCAGGAAACAGGAACTAAGGTCAAATGCAGGCATCTGTGGGGTAAATCCCTTTCATTGGCTTAGCAGGGCAAACCATCGACTCCTCTGGCAAGCACTGGCCCGCCCCTTCCCAGATGGGCAGCTTCAGCAGGGACAGATGACAGTGTGAGATGGTTCCCTCCTAAAGATAAGAAACTAGGATAAAATCCATGGTACTGGGCGTCTTAGTATCCTTACGTGTACAGCATCTTGGTGTCTTAGAACCACAGCATTTTAGTATCCTTATGTATACAAAACATAAAGCATGCTTGCCTTTTTACAGGCACTTTTCATACCAGAGACATTTTTGTAGGACACGTATTTTGAAATTATGTCCTTGGTAAACTTGTCAGTCCTGGGAAACTTGGCCAAAGAGAAAGAGAGAGAGAAGGCATTATCATTCTCCATTCTAAGACTTACAGAAGGAAAGAATCAACACTTCTTTCCTATTTCAAAGGTCTGTCAAGCTTGAATCAAAATACAGCCTCTCACTCTCTACCTGCATTGCCCATGTCAGACATACACACCGCCTAACTCACTCCACCTTTACTCAGGATAGACACTTTGTTACAGCTCAGCGCATTCTGCCACCCAGACCAAAGTAAACATTTTTAAGGAAAGAATAATTACACAAAGACAAATTCCTTTATTTTTTAAAATAACATAGTCTTTGAATTTCTAATCATTTTTATTCATATATTGAATTGCTCATTTGAATAATGCATAAAGGTTAACGAATGCTGTCTTTATAAACTGTGCTTATTATCCTATCTAATAAAAGAGTAATATGCAAATTGACCGTCACAAGATGGCTGCCCACATGTGGTCAAAGATGGCCGCCATAAGATGGCCAGCAAGGGAGGGCAGTTGGGAGGGACCCAGGCCTGCAGGGGAGGGCAGCTGGGAGGGACTTGGGCTTGCAGGGGAGGACAGTTGGGAGGGACCCAGGCCTGCAGGGTAGGGCAGCTAGAGGAACCCAGGCCTACAGGGGAGGGCAGTTGGGGGGGACCAGGCTGGCAGAGGAAGACAGTTGGGGGGAATCAGGCTGGCAGAAGAGGGCAGTTGGGAGGGACCCAGGCCTGCAGGGGAGGACAGTTGGGGGGACCAGGCCTGCAGGGGAGGACAGTTGGGGGGACCATCCTGGTAGGGGAAGGGCAGTTAGGGGCA
Organism: Murina feae; assembly: GCA_004026665.1. Lineage (NCBI taxonomy): Eukaryota > Metazoa > Chordata > Mammalia > Chiroptera > Vespertilionidae > Murina > Murina feae. Next base: position 25,413 of record PVJC01007699.1, on the reverse strand, counting down.
ATCAGGCCGGCACAGGAGCAGTTAGGCATTGATCAGGCTGGCAGGGGAGTGGTTAGGGGCAATCGGCAGGCAAGAGGGAGTATCGGGCCTAAACAGGCAGTCAAACATCCCTCAAGATTGGAAAGAGTGCAGGTTGGTCTGAAGCACACCACCACCACCCCACCACCCACACCCCATGCACGAATTTCGTGCACCGGGCCTCTAGTCATTACGTAATTGTGCTTCCTTATTCTTTTAATGCTTATAACCTTCAATTATACCTTTCCTGATACTTATTTTTGTTTGGTATAGCTTTGCCGATCCAGTAACCTTTAACTTTTATTAAGGTTAAAATAAATTATTTTGTTTTAAGTGTAGGTCATGTAAATAACATATAGCTCATGGTGTGTGTAATGTGTATTTAACATAATATGGCAGCCTTGATCTTTATTTTTCTTTTGTTTTTTGGGGGTTTTTTTTGTTTGCTTGCTTTTTTGATGGAGATGCTGGGGATTGAACCCAGGACCGCATGCAGCCTTGATCTTTAAACAGCAGCCATGGCCAGTCACAATTATTAACAGTATAAAAACTGATACACTTAATTCTTATTTCTTCCCTTTTATATTATGTTTACTACTAATTTTATATTTTTTTCCTTTCCTTGTTTCCCAGTTATATCAAATTACTAGACATTTGCTTTCCCTCTCAAAAAATACATGGTATTTTTATTCCATGCAGTGAGTGATCATTCCCTTCCTGAACACTCAAACACACTTATCCCCTAGTATTGTTTAAAAACACAATTTCTGTTATTTTCTCAACCACTACACTCTGCAAACTCAGTAAGATGATATCTTTTGAATATTTTGACTTTTCCCTCCAACCCAACTCTTAGCTAAGTAAGAGTGCAGTGCTTTTAAATGCATACAGTTCTTAGGTTTTCTTTTCAAGGATTTCTCTTCAATCTCAAGAACCCTTACTAGCACCTTTTATTAGTACCTTCGGATGTGGTCTATCATTCATGTGCACAATGCAAAGACAGATCTCCCAGGGTGCTTCTATTCCTCTCCGCAGTTCTCTGTATTAAGATCTCTGCTGTAATTAAGGTGTGATGTGGTTAGAATTGTCCTTTTAAGCATTTTCCTAAGATGAACCACTCTGTCAAATATTGAGCTACTAGAGGCCAGGTCCATGAAATCATGCATGGGTGGGGCCCAGCCAGCCCGCCCTGATCAGGACCAATTTGGCCCAGGAAAGGGGACACAGGCTGGCCCCTTCCGGCTGGCCAACCGGCTGGCCAGCCCTGTCCTGATCAGGGTGAGGGGGGCCGATTAGGGGGGCTATGGGCTGTTGGCTGAACCCCTGGTCAAACCCCCGGTCGAACTCCCGGTTCAGGAGACAATTTGCAATTAGCCTTTTATTATATAGGATGACTCCCAGCATCAGACTCCACTTCTATCCTGTGCTTAGCAACTGGGTCCCTGTTAGGCTCCGCCAATAGAGGGAGCCAGAGGGAGACTGCAAGGCTGGAGGAAGAAAAGGCTGCTGTCCTGCTTGCTGTCTAAGCCTTTCCCATAACTCAGGCCTCACTGCTTCACCACAGCAGCAGTTTAATCCAGTTTGCCCATACTGTGAAAGCAACCCCACACTCTGAAGACACCAGCTCTACCCACTGATAGGCTCCTAGAGATTTGAGTCCCAAATCCCTGGCCTTGCCTCCAAACTCAGAGACAGGAGCCCCACCAGCCAAGAGGCACCCCTCTTCAGATATCTGAGCTGCAGTTTCAAAGCGCATTTGCCCTCCAAACTTCAATATCTTAGCGACTCCTACAGCTTCCACCCAGTGCCACCCTGGGGACACCCAAGCTCCAATATCTTAGTGACTCCACCTGCTTCCGCCCAGTGCTACTCTCAGGGACACCTTAAGGCTGCACTGTCCAGTACCATCAATGTTATCCACATACGGCCCCTGAAATGCGCTGTCCAAACTGAGATACGCTGTCAGCACAAACTATACAGTGGATTTTTAATACTTAACCTGAAAGTAGGAATGCAATATATCTCGTTACCTCGGTAATAAATTTCAAGCAATAATCTTTTGAATAAATTGGGGGAAACGGAATATCTTTCAATTATTTTTACTCATTTCCTTTTACTTTTTTTAAATGTGGTTACTAAAAATTTTTTAATTACATAGATAGTTCAGATTATGTTTCTATTAAACAACACTGCCTTAGTGTTGTTGTTGGGGGAGGGGAGTTTTGCCTTTTCAGCTCAAATACCTCATTAACAATTCTTATATTAAATTCTCTTTATAAAAATAACTGATGAGTTTTGTCTCCTTAATGGATTCTGGCTGCTAGCTGATAACACTAATAAATTCTCTAAATCCTTGCATATCTAAGTCTCTTTTTCACCCTGACAGGTAAATGAGAGCTCAACACAAAATTTGGGGATTTCGGGCCTTTTTCTTGGGAATCCCTAGAATCATTCCACCTCCAAGTTTCCAGTTTGGCAGAAGAAAAGCCTAAACTTCTTCCTTCATAAATTAGTGGTTCTTTCTGTCGGGAAGCATGTAAAAGAGTCTCTTGATCTTCAAGTTCAGAAACATGAGCAGCCTAGGACTAAGCATGCATCTTTTCTCATCAGTCCCTCTCTGAACAGGCCTCTCGATTTGCCAGTCTTTCTTCAGTTCAGTAAAATGTTTTACATCCTTTCGCTATGACCACTCCTCTATCATCTCCACCAGAATTTAGTCTATTTTATCAGCTATACCATGCATGAGCTTATTCCCCTGCCCCACCCTTCCTTCACTATCTATGAAATCAAGATGCCCCTTAAAATTAATGCATCATACAATCAAGTGGCGATGGTTGCTACAAATATCAAAACCATCACTGAGATAGTCTAACAGTTCTTGCTAGAATCACCTTTTCTGAGTGCTTTCTCTTCTGTTTATCTTCCTGGACAGTGGTGCTTTTCCTCTGCCTACTAACCAGGCTCAGGCCCAGCTGCTTGGCTGTGCTAAGTGGAGGTACCACTGAATGGCTCACTGGTGTATACCTCCAGCTGCGACTCTTTCAGCCCCTTGTCAAGGGAACTAGGAAAAAAAGTCCCCCTGTTCCCATCTCTCACCCAGACCGGTGACTGGGACATGGAAACCCAAAGGTTCTCTGAGGAACATTCAGATAGACTGGGGTCAATGCTGGTGATCTTCGTGCTATGCCAAACATACCCACTGGCTCACATCCATCCATCAAATGCTCTTCTAAGAAAAAGCAGCTGGGAATTGGACTGAAATTGAAACGAGAAGACAGTACGATGCTTTCAAGGCTCCAACTCCCGAGAATCCTCTCCTCTTAACAATTTTCTATTATATCTTTATTTTTCTTAACATTAAAGGGCTACTTAAAGCATTTTAGGGCAGAATTGATCAAAAGTGCTGAACGGAGCAATCTAGAGCACTGCTCATGAATTCTTATGAAAATAACTTCCCTCTATTGTCTTTTCACTATGAGAGCTCCATTTTTCTAAAACAAGGAACTCTCAGTGTAATAGCATAGCTGGCCTGTACTACAAGCACTAGAAGAGCACCCTGGGTACACATACAGGATGTGAACTATGGACACCAACAACCAATCAAATGAGAGCAACTTTACACTGGCACAGAACAGGGTCCAGTTTTGTAGCTCAGTGACAATACGGAGGAATAATTGAAGAGCAGGTCTTAGAGAATCAACGAATAGATAGATTGCCTATACTGCAGAGCATTGCTTTGGTTAAATAATGCACAGCAGTAATCTCAGGAACAGCCTCCATAGCAAGCTCCTTGTCTGCATTGCTGTGAGATGCACAGCCAGTGGCTGTAAGTTCAGCCTATCTGAGGGAAGAGCGTCGTCCCCTTTGGAAAACTGGGAGCATAATGAAGTTATACGTGAAACAGGCACAACTCATCTCCAACAGTATATGCAGCAAAACCAATTCTGCTCTCAAAAACCATTTGAAACCCACTCAACAAGAGGATAAATAGCCTCTTAAGAATCAAATTTTACATCATTGATCACAATCACAATTGTTATTATTGGCAAGTTAAACACAGGCCTTAAAAGAGAATCTCCATCAGTCTCCCTTCTGAGTAAAGATGACTCTACATTTTTACTTCAACTCGTCTGTAACCTCAAAAGAAATATTGCAGAGTTGAAGGAGCCTTGTCCCTGACCAAGCTCATCTACTGTTGAAAGTCACCTTGATCTGCACATAAGTACCATGGACAGCAGCAGCCCACCATGCCTGCTCCAGGGTGCATTCTCTCCAGCTAATGGCAATCCATTTTCAGGCCTCTCTGGCACTCTTCACCAGCTAAAAATTCATTCCTTAGCAGATGTTTATTTCTGTGAAATCACACCAAAGGAAAAACAAATTCTGACAAAAACACCTTGATCTGAAAACCACACTAAGCGGCATACTGGATTTCATTTAATTTTCATCTTAAACATAAAATGAGATGGCAGAAATGTGTAACAAAAAGAGCAGAAAATGTGAAAATCTGTATGGTTTTCCCTAGTGTCTTTTAGGATAACTCCTGGTCATTCCCTTGATAGTTCCCATCTGCAACTCAAAAATTAAAAAACAGACATACATTTAAGAAATAAAAATTACCCTTCAGAATTCACATCAATAATAAAAAGAAAACAAGAAATGGAGTCATCTGAAATGAAAACACCCTAAGAAGTATTTCTGTGAATTATATGGAGGCCACGATGTGAGAGCAAGGATTGAGCCACAGCCCGTCTCCAACAAAAGACATTCAGACCCATGTGGTCCTTTCACTCTCTATTCCACGTAACTTATTTTTATTATTGAAGATTTTAACATGCAATTTATTCCACTTAAATGAAAAATATTCAACTAGCAATATTTATAATAGCTGCTATTTATGGAGAACTACTTGTGCCAGGTATTTTATTTTATTTTACTTTACTGTATTTTGTTTTGTTTTTTTGAGAGAAAAAGAGGAAGGAAGAGGGAGGGGGGACAGAGACTGAGAGAGAAAAAGAGAGAGACAGAGAGAGAGAGAAACATCTATGTAAGAGCAAAACATCTTACTGGCTGCACCCACACAGGCCCCTACCAGGGATTGAGCCTACAACCTGAGCATTTGCCCTGACCAGAAATCAAACCAGAAACCTTTTGGTGCTCAGGAAGACACCCAGCCAACTGAGCCACAGTGGCCAGGGCTGGGCCAGGTATTTAACAAGTATTTCACGTAAGTTATTTCATGAAATCCTCACAAAAATCCCACAGAGTAGTTACTACTGTTCGCCGTGGAAAGCTAAAGAGGCAAAAGCAGAGAGAAATAAATAAATGGCTCAAAATGATGTAGGAACACAGTATGTGGTGGAATTTTTTGTATTCTTTATTTAAAACACCAAAACCCATGTGCTAGTCACTATGCTGCATGATCTTGCTTGCTTAGCTGAAGCCCCTCAAGGTAAAACGTTCTGTGTCCTGACTCAAACCCTAGTAACATAAATGACCCATCTCTCTGCCCTCCCTTAAAGCGCTTCTGCCGTTTTTCCATTGGTGCAGGGCACAGTTTGCCCTTTCCTTGACCTAATGCATCTGCAAAAGCAGACACAGGTAGTGGCATCACATGGCGAGAAGAGGTTAGAAGATGATGGGCAATGTGCTTCCACACTTTCCTTTCCTCACTCCCAGACTCGAGGGTGAGAAACACAGCTTCCGCTCTATTCTGAGGGTATGATCTGCATATAAAATTGCATCCAGTGACAATGCACAAAGTAAAGATTAGAGGCACACTACTATGACTACAAAACATCGTGTACAACATGATACAAAAATTTTAAAAGGCTTGTGTTAGACCTTTTTCCCTTAGGAGTTACTAAGGCTGAGAAGGTAACGAATTAATGTTTCAGGAAATTTGCAAAGGTATACATGCGAATGCATTCTCCCAAACTCTGTGGTTACAGTGGTGGCGATGCTCCCAAATCCCCTAAAAGCAGCAATGTAATTCTAAATGGGAGGGAAAAGGAACTGGGATGGTGGTGTGAGGAGGGCATATGCTTGACAGGCTTTTGAAATGGGCTATTTATTTACTGTGGGGCAGCTTTGCAAGAGAAAAACGCTGTAGCATTTGGAAGCAAAGCAAGGGAGAGGAATTGCAACATTAGTTTAAAAAATCTTGGGTATTACTGTCTACATGTTCCAAAATCTTCAAAATCACTAGGTAAACCGCATCTGCTTATACAAATAAAACTGTTTCCATGATGCTAACAATCATTTCTAAATGTCCACTGCATTGCCGGCCTGCGGAACTGAGGCATTTTAGTGATGCAATATTACTCACTGACACAGTGCTCCCAACCCCAGCAGAGCAAACCCTATTAGCAAAACTAACAAAATGAATAATTTATCCGTCAGCCTGCAGAACTCACGAAGCCACCCTCATTATTAACTTCACATTACCCATTTCTATCATTTTTGAAACAACAGCTATGGATATTCAAGATGAGCCCATTGGCTACTTAGTTTCCGACCTACAGATCACAAGAAAATTAACTCTCCATTAAAAAAAAATCTAGGTAGGCAAGGATGTTTGAAAATCAAACTACACTCTCTCATTGATTTCCCTTGTTAAACTGTAACCCATTAAATGTCAATAATCATTAATGTATAAAATACTCAACATAACCATATATAAGCAATATAATCAATAAAGCTCATAGGCTATGTTATTGCCACTGCATAAAAACCAATGTATCTCATCAGTTGTGTATTTTCACACCTTTTTCTACTTGAATTCTCCTTATCGCACCGGAAATGATTTTTTTTTTTTTTTTTAAAGAAAGAACAATTTTAGAAACAAAAATGTTTCTGTCGCTTTCCTTCATGGGAAGAATTTTATGGCTTCTCGCTGGAACTAACAGGGCTGTGAAAAGCAGGAAGAAACCAGATGTGTTCAAGGCAATCCAGAACAAATTTTATCTCAGAGAGCGAGGCTTGAATTCCATCCCTCTCTTACACTCTGGCGAGAATCAAAAGCTTCCCAGTTACTCCAAGCTCACAGGAGGCCTATCTAGCTTCGATTTTGCAGAGATGATAGCCTTCACGGAGATCTGAAAAATGGTCCCTGAATCAGATAATGCAGTTTTTATAAGCAGCTAGAATTATACCAACTCATATCCAACTCCTAGTTAAAATAATTTTAAAGATAAATATATACTGTCAAGGAAGAAAAATTTCAGGGGTAACTATAAATTTCATTAAGATATATAGCAGATGTTACGTGGAAGATGAATATTCATCCCATCTGGCTTCCACTGCAATCACTTTATCTTTACAGTGATTTCCAAATATCCCAACTTAAAATGCTTACATTGTACAAAAATTAAACTACAACACGTCTGTGGTGCAAAGTTTGTCATTTTTTTTTTTATTTATTTTTTTTGCTTAGTTCAACATGACTAAGTTTGTTAATGTATTTTGACAGACTTGCATAACATCCTAAAATGTTTTGAACAATGTAGTTTAGGCCACAATGCAATATTAATGAGTGAATAATGTCCTTGAATATAAGGTTTAATATTTAATGATTCAGAGTGCTGCCTGGATTTGATGCAGAAGAAAAATGTGGTTTGAAATCACTGCATTTATCAGGGGACCTGAGAAAAAGACTACAGCCTCCAAGCAAACCTTTAACCTAAACTTTGAGCTGGGGCCTCAGGTGTGAAATTGATGCTTCTCTGACTGAATTTCTAGTACTTATCAGTATTCACAACATCACACCATTTATCAAGTGTCATTCAACAGACTTTTTAAATTACTAGGAACTCACAGGTCTGTGCCAAGAGATAGAAAAAAAAAAAAAGAGGATTAGTGTAAAAATAACATTGGGTAGTCTGCATTCAAACACACTTAGGAATCAAATCTGCCAGTTGCATCAACATGTCAATTTGATTATTCTTCTTTTTAAAAATATGTGAAACTAATAAAGTTCACATGACATAAAGACTTATCTCCACATCTTCTATAAAAGGAAATGTCTAATCTAAAGGATCACACAAGGAAGTTGAAGTTGGTTCAATGTGTCAATCTAACCTAATGAATGGTGATATGCACACATTATTGGACTTGCTTCATTGGCAAACAATCCTATGTCTTCAGAATAAGTATAAGGGACTTACTAAAATCAGTTAATACCCAAAACTAGAGCTGAGAAGGACGGGCATGTTAATATTACTGTGGTTTTAAGATAAAATGCTAGTCACAAGATGAAAATCAGGCTGGCTTTTCAGAATTTATTTGCATTTAGAGTTCACAACAGCCCTGTCAATAGTAAATAACTTAGAGTTAGAACATCTGAGTTTAAGACTGCCACATACGGAACTTGTCGATGCAAGCTCTTTGAGCTGTTGTTTTCTCAGGGAGGTGGGCATAGTAGCACCCTCTGCCAAAAGACTGTTGTAGAATCAAACTGAATTAATAATGTGAAGCACTAAGTCCAACAGAGAGCATTACACCCATGTGAGTCAGCAAAACAAAATCTATGTAACATTCACTGAGCACCTCTAGGAACACCCTGCACCAAACACTTCACCTACATTATCACCACAATTGTTGGAATAAAGAGAAGCAATGGCAACTTCTATGTTTTCTCATTTAGTTTCTATAAATAAAGGAGAAAAAAATAAGTGCAAAAGTAAGAGAATAAATCCAAGCATATAAGTGAAATGTTTTCTAATATCTATACTTCCTTTAATGTCATATTCGGATAGTTTATATAGTATCTTCTTAATTTGGAATAAAAAGACATTATCAAGTGATACTCAATATTCTAGTAACTGATTTGATATAACATGTTTTAATACTTGATTAAAGTATTCATTGAGCATTTATGTGCCTAGAATAGTGTACTAAATACTTTTTTTTTAAAAATCAATGATACTAACATTTCATTTCTTGCTTTATATCATAACATTTATATAATGCCATTATTAAGTTCACTCTATTCCATGTTTGTAAGATCAGCAATTATATCAACAATTATTTCAAAATAAAAAGAAATAAAATTGCTTTAAAATGTATACAGCAGAAAATGTGAAAAGTTTGGCAATGACAGGTGATAGTGCCACCATACTCAGTGAAGAGTCTTTTTTTTCCCTGTTAAACGATTTAAAAGAATTGACGCTACAAGTTTAATGAAAATTAATTAACTCCTCCTTAGCACTGGTCCTGATGCTCCTGCAGGTAATGATGGGTCTCTTTAAGGAAGCACCAATTCTATAAGTAGACTTTTCTCAACTGTGAATAACTGAGACAAAAAGGCAGATAGATATTCACTTGGTACTTTTTATGCACCCCCAATCCAAATATCTAGGTTAAATTAAAGTAATTCTTGTGATTATTCTCTAATTTATAATGTACTTAAGGGCAGAACAGTATGCTTAGGAAAATGACAGGAAAAATACAAGACATATTGATAATGATGGGGTTACCACTGGGGAGTAAGATGGGATATTGGGCTTAGCATTTTTTACTTTTGTGATGTGCAAATGTATTAAGTTAATAAGTATTAAGCTGATAAAGGTATTAACTTAATATGTACTAGTAAATGTACTAGTACTTAATATGTACTTAAAATGTACTAGTAAAATAAGATATGCTAGAGCAGCACTGATTAATAGAAATATAATGCAAGCTACAGATATAATTTTAAATTTTCTAAAAACTACATTTAAAAAAGTGAAAAAAGCACATCAAATTAAAGTTAACAATATATTTTATTTAGCCCAATACATCCAAAATATTATCACTGCTACATGTAATCAATGCAATAAATTATTAAAGAAATATGTTGTATTGCTTTTTTCATATTGAGTCTTTGAAACTTGGTATGTGTTGTATACTTAGAGCAAATCTCAAATCAAAGCAACCACAGTTCAAGTGATTAATAATTTACCTATAGCAATAGGGTAGCACAGAGTTACAAAAAGTTTCAAAGGTATATGTAGGCTAAAGTTGGTAATTTTCTTCCAAAATTTTCAAAGCAATTAAGAAACACTCATTAAAACTTCTCTCTCATCAGCTTTCAGCTCACAGTATACTTCTGTTTCACTGTGGATCCAGGTTTAGCTTTTGATAGCATCTTCCTCACCAAACAATAATATAACTTTTCTCTGCAAGGTCATAATTAGCTTGCTATTCCATGACCTCTACCCCCACTGCATGTTGTTTACCTTCCTTACATGCACAGAGTGGCCAGATTAGCATGACCACCTGAGGTTTGTAGGCAAATTAGCTATAATTTCCCCCTGAAGTCGCTAGAGGGCCAGATCATTATAAACGTCTGAATAACACAACATACCTAAGTATTGTTGCTGATCAAGTTCATCCTATCATGTTGAAGGCGCATCCCAATGGAGATGGCTTCTTCCAACAAGACAATGTGCCATGCCACTGTACTCGTATTGTGCAAGAGTGATTTCAAGAACATGAGGGAGACTTTACCTTGCTTATAGGTGGCCCCCACAAGCACCAGATCTCAATCCAATTGAGCATTTGTGGGACAAAATTAAAAGAGCCACCAGGCAGCTGGTTCCACAACCATCAAATCTCACAGAACGGACAGTGCTATTCATCAGGCATGGTGTCAGATTCCTCGCATCACCTTTCAACATCTCATGGAGTCAATGCCAAGAAGTATCACCACAGTATTGAGGGTAAATGGAGGCCCAACGAAGTACTGATGGGGTGGTCATAATAATCTGGCCGCTAATAGTAATCTGGCCACTCAGTGTGAGTATGTGTATGTGTAACTATATATGTATGTGTGTGTATATGCACACACACACACACACACTAGGGGCCCGGTGCACAAATATTTGTGCACTCCGAGGTGGTCCCTCAGCCCGGCCTGTGCCCTCTCGCAGTCTGGGATCCCTCGGGGGATGTCCACCTGCTGGCATGTCTGGCCAGCCTGGGTGAGGGGTTGATGGCTGTTTGCAGACTGGCCAAGTCCCCCAGTGGGAACCCTCAATCCATGGAGGTGTGGCCAGCCTGGGTGAGGGGCTGAGGGCCGTTTTCAGGCTGCTCACAGCTCCCATTGACCCAACGTCCCAGCGAAGCTGGCTGGATTCAGGTTTCTAGGGTTTATTTATTTTCTATAATTGAAACTTTTGTTGCCTTGATCAGAGGCCTAGGCAAGCAACAAAGCCTCCTGTTTGCTTGAGCTCCATGGTTTCTATAATTGAAACATTGTTGTCTTGAGCAGAGGCCCAGCCAGCCTAGGCAGGCAGTTTCCTCCATCGCTGGTGCAACGGAAGCCTCCTGTTTGTTCTAGCTCCATGGCTGCTGGCCGCCATCTTGGCTGGGTTAATTTGCATACAGCCGCTCTGATTGGCTGATGGGCATGGCTTGGCTGGTGGGCATTGCTTAGATGTAACGGAGTGAGTGTCAATTTGCATATTACTCTTTTATTAGATTAGATATATATGTTCCTATCTAATAAAAGAGTAATATGCAAATTAGTCACTCTGTCACAAAGATGGTGGCACCCATTCCGGCTCAGCCCCGCCACTGAAGTGGTCAGGCCTATTAGCCAGGCAGGTGGCAGGGAGACGGGGGGCCTGAGGGACAGAACAGATGATCAGAGGGAGCTGAGAGTCCCCTGCCCAGGCTAGAGGCCTTCGCCAGAGGCCTCAGGCATGGACAAGGGCGAAGCCGGTGATTGAAGGGGGCATGGGCAGAGCCGATGATTAGAGGGGTATGAGGGTGCCCTACCCAGGCATAAGGGCCAGAGGCCTCAGGCCTGGGCAGGGGCAAGGCCAGAGATCACAGGGGTCTGGGCTCCACAGAGCCAGTGATCGGAGGGGCAGGGGCAGAGCCTGCAATTGCAGGGGTCTGGGCACTGGTGGAGCCGGCAAATCAGGGGTCTGAGGGTCTCCTGCCCAGGCCTGCAGCCTTGGCGACAGGCTGCTGTGGGGCAGCGGTGGAGCCCGTGATTTCAGGGCCTGGGCAGGGGCAGAGCCTGCGATCACAGGGGGCTGGGAGTTGTCTGCCCAGGCCAGTAGCCTTGGCCTCAGGCTGCAGTGGGGCAAGGATGGAGCTGGCGATGGCAGGGCCTGGGGGTCTCCTACCCAGGCCTGCAGCCTTGGCCAGAGGCTGCCAATGGGGCAAGGGCAGAGCCAGTGATGACAGGGGGCAGAATCAGAGCTGGTGATCACAGAGGCCTGGGCTCTGTGAAGCTGGTGATAGGAGGGGCGTAGGGGTCTTCTGTCCAGGCCTGAATCCTCAGCCAGAGGTTACAGACCTGGGCAGGGGTGGAGCTGGGATTGGAGGGGTAGGGGTGGAGCCAGTGATCGGAGTGAACTACAGAGGAAACACCTTTTCTTACCGCTCATTGGCTAAGCTCCCTGTATGCCACTGATAATATTCTTAGTAACTTGGGTAATAAGAATCCCTAAAGGTGACCTAGGATTTTCCCACCACATTCCTGGAGAAAAAAAATGAAGGTCCACTGCTGGAGGGCTAAGAAATGTCATATCCTGCCCTAGCTGGTTTGGCTCAGTGCATAATGCCCCAGCCTGCCAACTGCAGGGTCTGGGTTCAATTCTGGCCAAGGGCATGTACCTAGGTTACAGGTTCCTCCCTGGCTGAGGCCCAGGTCAGGGCATATGCAGGAGGTAACCAATCAAAGTGTTCCTCTCACTTTGATGCTTCTCTCTGTTTTTCCCTTCTCTTCCACATTCTCTAAAAATCAATGGAAACATATCCTCAGGTGAGGATTAAAAAAAAAAAGAAAGAAATGTCACATCCCATGAAAGACACATCTTGAAAATGCCTAAAGAAAGTTGTCATTTCTTCATGGTGAAGGGACTCGAGTCCGTGTTGATGAAAACACCTTGGTGGCTGCGGTGAATGGCAGTGACTAAGATAAAGCTAGCATTCAAATTACATCTCCAACTCCAAAACAACATAAACTTTAGCCCATTTTCCCCCTCATAATGGAGGTGGTGTGGCAATTACCATAATGGTAGAAATCATTAGGCTTTCCTATTACTAAAATAATTTAGTTCTCAAAGGGCATTCTTTATAGACAGATAACCTAGATGAAAGTAAGCACTTCAAAAATAAAAAACAAAACCACTCATATAAGAACACTCTTAGAGGCAACAACACTGCTTTCATTTCTAATTCATTTTCAGCTTATTTTAATAGAATTAACTCAGACCAGGAGTGCTATTGAACACATTTATAAATTTTTCTCTTTGCAAGTGTCTATAGAACCATTTTTTGCGGGAAACGAGTAAACTCGTCATATCACTTTTTATACCAAAGCGTGGGAGACGAGTTTTTTCCAAAAACAATGAGTAGAGACAGATTCCGTCAAATGTGGAGGGCCTGGCATTTTAACAACGAAATTGTGCAAGACAACTCAGATAGACTTTGCAAAGTCAGACCATTATTGGATTTCTTTCTTCCCGTTACGACGTGATTTGGCGGGAAAATGCCTGATTACAAAGTGTTAAAATTGCCCTTCCATTAAATGTCACATAACAATAATGCCTCCTGAAACCCTGATATATAATACACTAATATTGGCAATGAATGTTTAATTTAGCAATAAATATTTATTTCCTATTTGTTTAAATAGAGATTGAATAAGAAAACAAATGAAAATGAGTAACATTATTATGTTTCATTACAGATTCCAGAGGGAAATGAAATGGTGAAGCCATTGAAAATGTACATGAAAAATAAAGTATTTTTTAATTTTTAAGAATGTATATATATCTGGGAGTATGGAAATGGGGTAAAAATAGAAGAAACGAATGAGGTCAATTCAGACAGTTTTGAAAAAAATTAATCCTAAAAGCATTAAGGATCTATCTACATATTAAAATCAATGAATATGAATCTCCGAAAGCTGATTTTCGTGTAAGATAAATGTTTCAAAGACAATATGCAACATAATTTGCAGAAAATTGCTAGTAAAACTTGAAACTCCCATTACTGGCAATTTTCAAAAAGCCCCTGAAGATCCAGGTCTACAGGGCTAAATGAGTACAAAATTGGCAAACATGCTCTTAAAATAGCAGGAGAACTCTGTGCTTTAAAAATTGGCTTTAAATGGTAAATTAAACTCTCTGGATTTGGGTCAGTCCCAGAGAAAACAAAATAAATCATTGTTTTTTTTTTAAAGCAAAATTAAGGATAACAATATCACCACTGAGCTTTTCTTTTTATCTGTGTAACATACATAAAACTGGTTAAATCTCACATAACTCCAAACTTTAATAACTGAGGAAATGATAATTCCGTCACTGTCCTTCAGCAGTGAACAAGTACCATGTGGCAGTGAAGACGAATTGAACTTCCTTACCATGACACAGCACTACAATGTATAGCGAGCTGTCAAGTTCCGATTTAGATAGTCTTCCGTTCCACACTTGCAGAGGCTCTATATTTCAACACACCATCTTGCCCACAATAATTTGCCACCTTTGACTGGCAACTCGTTGGTTCACCTGTTTTACTATCACAAATTTAACTGCTTAGATAAAAAAAAAAAAAAAAACAGATGAATAGGGACATATGACATTTTTATAAGTCAATGAAATCCTAACCCTAACCCTTCTTAAAACTTCAAGCCACAATCACTGGAGAGCCCTGGTGAAAATAACTTCCATTAGAAAATCAACACTTAGAATTGCAGACCTGAAAGATACCTTAAAGATTTACTAAAAGGATAATTTTCTGCTGAGGAAAAGCTATAAAACAAAATCATACCCATCAGTTTTTGCATCTGTCAATCTGTCCATCTTTTATGGACTGAATTGCGTCCTTCCTATACTTCATTAGACTATATTTAGAGATAAGTTCTTTAAAAGAGATAATTATGATTAAATGCAATCAGAAGGCTGGGGTCCTAATCCAGTAGGACTGGTGTCCATATAAGAAGAGACCTCAGAGACATGCTCTAGAGCAGCGGTCACCAAACTTTCGGACCTCACGGACCACCAGTGGTCCACTGACCAGTTGACGACCACTGCTCTAGAGAAAAAAAAGGCCATGTTGAAAACACAGAGAGAAGGAGGCCATGAGCAAGCCAAGGAGACAGGCCTCAGGAGAAACCAAACCTGCTGACACTTTATTTGGACTTCCAGCCTGCAGAACCATGGAAAAATAAATTTCTGTTGTTTTAGCCACCCAGTCTACAGTATTTTTTTATAGCAGCCCTACCAAATGAATTCACCATCTCCTGAAGGTGTATTCACCAGAGTTAGCTCTTCTGACAGCAGTGCAAAGATGGGCTATGACAGCAAAAGGCAAATTTCAAAGAAACTGGCTTACCAGTAAAAATAAAACTGAAAGGACCCCAAGATTTAAAGCAATATCCAGCATATCCTATCTAACCTATCTCCTGGTTGAACTTGAATTATGACTTACGTCCAAAAAGAATGAGAACAATTAAAGACACTGGGGTAATTAAGCAGCAGAAGAAAGGTAATATGAGTAAAAACGCAATGTGAAGAAAGAATAGCTTCCAGACCCAGGCTGGGAAAGAAGCAAAAGAAACTTTTTAAACACACAGTATTCTACAATGAAGAAAAGTTTCAAATCCAGTACCAAAGAGATCACTGTGGTTCAGTGATCTATGGAGTCTAATCACCACGATACTGCAAACTGAATAAAGTCTATTTGGGTTTTGCTGGTTTAACGAGTGCATGAAACCTCCACAGTAATATTTGTAATTCATGAGATTATTAGTTATAGAAGTAGTTGTGGTAATAATCATTATTGTTTGTATTATTATTAAAAATAGCATTATTACAAAAGCTTATGGGGCTAATGCAAATGCAACATGGATCTTCACTACAATACTATGAGAGATTTTACTCTTGCATAATAGTTTTCATTTTTTAAAGATAAGAAAAATGCTCAAATAGCTAATAAGTAGAGATGGATGACAGGACTAGAATCCTGGTTTCTGATTCCCAATTCTGGGTTGCTTTTTGTCTCAAAATATACCCATGCACACACTAAAATCTCTTCATTTCTAACACACCATTTCATTCTTAATTGTCATTATGTGGTGTGTAAGAGTGAAGGGAATGTATGTCTCCAGGCTCCCTCACGCCAGGGTGAACCTAAACAATGAAATAGTTTTGTGCATCTGCTATTAGTCTGGAATCCAGAAAAGTTCTAGCAAAAATACGTGTATTTTTTAAAATAATAATAAGAACATATAATGTAATTATGCTAATTAGAAATGTAATATCAGGTTATTATAATCAAGAAAAAAACCCTGTAAGCTATGTAATTTTTTTAAGCCTAGAGTTCAGTCATCCACTTCACTTGCCATATTTTTTCATCTGAATCTTCAGATTTACTTGATTTTCCATTTATTTGTTTATTTATTTATGTATTTATTTATTTTTGTAGCAAGTATGAAAGCAAATACATTATCCTTCAACAGATAAAAGAATGGTCAAATTCAACATTCAACAGTTATTTATTTAGTACATATCATGTGCATGGCATTGTTCATAGAGCTGCAAATAACTCAAAGCTTGTTTATTTCTTCTGCTGATGCTTGATTTTATAACAATCACACATTCACAGATACAGCAAGTTGATGGGATACCTAAATCACATTTAGGCCAGATCTGTTGTGGCTTACAAATATCACTGAGTTCACTCTAGGGCAAACGGAGACCACCAGCTGTCCCTCTCAATGTTGTATATCTTTTGTATCTCATCAGCTGGATAGAGGCCTTAGTGACAGATTTTTACATCTTATAGCAGATAACAAGAGAACATTATTAAAATTAAATTATAGTTTAAATTGAGGTTTTTTAAAAACTACATAGGCTTAACAATAACCCAAAATGACCTGGCAAGTAGTTACCAGGTGCTTAAACTCTCACAGCATTTATTCCATCAGTAACAAGACCAACAACAAGACTATTCCATCACACTAAAAACCACCCATCTAGAAATAATGGAAATACTTGCCAAAGGAATAGATAAATAAGGCATGGCGACATGAGCATAATGTAACACAACAATGGTCTGACTACTGTGTTCCCAAACAGCGAGCTACAAGCAGGGGGCTCATTTGGAAGTAAATTAACTAACCCAATTTCTTGAAGGTAATTTGACAATAATAGTATTTTACATAACCTTTGATCTAGTAATTCCACTTACAGAAATTTACCCTAGGGAAATAACACTGGCTACCAATAAATTTAATAGCAATAATGTTTAAAACAGTGTGCTCATATTAGTGAAACATTTTCAAACCATTTTGTTGGGAAGACTAAATGTCTAATAGTGAGCTGCCATGAATTTACCTAATGACAAAACAGTCCATGATATATCTTAAGAACAAAAATAAAGAAGCTCGGGAAACTGACAGGGGCAATATGACACCACTTCTGTTACTTTCCCTTAAGTGTTAATGCCTGTATACCAAAATACTTAAAATGGTTTTGTGTGACTAGTGGGATTATAGCAACTTTCATTTTCTTCATTTTATTTAGCTGCATTTCTCTAATTGTCTATGCAGTGTATATTACTTTTGTGATTAGGGGGGGAAAAAACACTTCATTTTACTATCATGTGATTTTTGCTTTGATCCATAGATTTCTAAGGTGCTAGGAAGATATTATGGGTGAGATGATGAGAGAACATAGAAACGCAGACCAGGTTTAGGGAGCTCAGAGATGCAATATGTCTCCATCGGCAAAGGCGTCTGGGAAATGTTGGAGCCTGTGTTTAATCTGCTGTGACTGTTAATTCTCTGTAGTCTTGGGTGTGGCTGGCTACCCAGAAAGCCACTATGCCACCCAAAGATAAACGTCAGGCCCCAGGAAAAGGGTTAATGACTGTATACAGTGTGGTAACTGCCTGATGTTAACTGTTAACTTATGAGTGCATTGTTCTTTCTGGTGGTCCATGTCACTACCTACCATAAGGTTTTACTATTAACCCCTATAAAAAAAAAAGAGACCCTCTCCTGGAAGGGAGTGGATTTCTTCCCAGCTGGCCGCTACTGGGAGCAAGCAGCTGCTTTGCTCAAGAATATAATTTTCTCCTATTAAAACTCTTATAAATTTGAATAAGGCCATGTGTCAGCTCTTCAGAATCGATCCTGAATTTAGACTTTTGGGCTCCTCCCCCCAACCCCAGCTTACAATAAAGAACTGACTATGGAACAGAACAAGAGAAACAAGCAGAGATGACCTCCAGGAGCAGTGGGGACAGGGTCGGTACTCAGGAACCAATTCCCTTTATCCAGTGCCTGAGGGGCACCAAAGGTGGGCACAGGGATGACTATATCACAGCTGATGCTGACTCCAGACCCTCACAGCATTTAAACACTCAAAGGTAACAAGCAACTCTCTGGACCTCTTTGGGGCCCCCAAGCTCTGCTGAGCCTATCTCCCCACAATGATACAATACATTGCAATCTTCCGCGTCTCCCAATCTTTTGTGCCTTTCAGCATCTTGATTAATTTATTTGCCCTTTCAAAATGTCCTCTAATTCATTACAGCCTTCCTGGAATTGCTGTCTGGCTTCTCAACATGTGATATCAGATGCCCCATAAACAACAGGACTATTATATTAAAATCGTGAATTAGATCCAAGCATTTCTCCCCAAGCCTATTAACTTGATGTTCTACAGGTTGAATCTCATTTAATTTGCCATTTACAGAATAACCTTTCCAGGTGTATCTTTCAAGTCCTTCCTGCTGTTCTGGATACCTCTTAATATCTGTATGTTCAGAAAAATCACCTGAATGAGGTTAGAAAATTAATTTTTTTTTCCCAATGAACTGGAGGAGATGAACAGAGTGCAATAAATTCATGACCAGACGACATCTTTAAGAGGACGGCCTTCCTAAAGGTAGTACAAATGGCCCCTCACAATGAAAAGTAATGAATATTTCTGTCTTTGAAATGGAAAATTGGGTCAAAATGGTCAAGTGAGGAGATTTCCTATGCTTGGACATTCTGACTTTAGAATGCTGTAAGAAACAGCTGACTTTATGCAGAGAATTGTCACCAAATGTTCCCAGACTCGGTGGTTTTCAGGACTGGGGAAAAAAATCAAAATGAGACCTTTCTGTCTTCTACACACATGCAGAAAAGCAATAAATTCTAATTTGGGGGAAGGGGGGCAGGGAGGCACACTTGTATTTCACCGCAAGGCCAACATATTTTCAATAAAAGCACATCTTAAAAATCACTTTGCCATTTTCATAACATCTCTCAGCCTCTTATTCTGTTTAAAAATGATATAGTATGTTAATACATAAAGACAATACTAGTCAGCTATAAAAAAAATGCCTGAGACAAATTTAAATGACCACCACAATAAAGAATTTAATCTTTTCTTCTTGTATTCTCCCTAGTCTTATGTCAGTAAACTAGAATAAACATGTTATTAAAAGAGAATCAATAGAAGGCTTTAAAATATACAGTACCACAAAAGGTCAAGCCCTGGTATCGATTTTAATATAACATTTTTTGTGCAGCTTCCCAAAGGGTTCTTTTCTAATATTGTTCTTCATTTTTCTCTCACTTTGTTCCCTGACTGGTGAATTTGTTGTTCTTGTCTTCAAAAAGCTGTCTAAAGCTGAGTTTGCTGAGTGTGTGTCATTCCTATGACAAGCTGCTAAAAAATGAAGGGGAAAAAAATCAAGCAAAAAGAAAAAAACACATGTAAAGGTAGGAGGAGGATAGATACAAGACAGCATGAAGCAGATGACAAGGTGCATTTCTTGAAAGGAACAGAAACATTCAAACGCACAACCATCTGCAATCCAGGGCCACAATGGGCTTTCGTCTCCCCTGGTGCCTCAAGTGGACACTGATTCCTAGGAGCCAGAAAGGCAGGAAAAGGGAAGACAGGATGATCTTCGGGTTTCAACAAAAGAAACTGTCACCAAACCAAGTAGGTAAAGAATGCAAATTCCCCAGACATCAGTCATGTGCATCCGGGTTCTTCTGGAACTGAAAGCACCAAAGGTTCGATGGAAAATTGGAATGTCTTCAACAGGGTTCAAGGGGACTCATCAGAGCTACATGGCCAGAGCCACAGACTTCCTGACTTCGTCCCAATAATCAAGGCCCAAAGACTTATACAAAGCACTTTCAGGGCCGGGCTCATAAATATGAACGCATATAGAATGTATTACACTGTACGTGTCGTTACAAATTTTGAGTCTCTTTTTGGTTGCCAATAAAAATAACCCAAAACCCAGACTATATTTTCATAACATCAGTTTTTCGCTTTTAGACAATGCTTAGGAAGCAGGAAAGGAGGGAATAGTAAATCCTTTTTGCCTAAGTCACCTGAAACCAAAGAAATTGCTGCCTCTGAAGCTAAAAATGAAGTCCCCATACCAAAAAGGGAAAAGCCAATTAAGCCTGAGAGAAGGGAAGACAGCTGTTTTCTAAGAGCCAATAAAACTTTCTGAAAGGGAAATGCTGGGGAGAGGCTTGGAGTAAGAGGACTGTATTTGAATCCTGAGGCTGCCTTTTGTCAGTAACACAGCCTTGGGCAGATACTCAGCCTCTCCAAGCTGCATTCTGATTGTGAAATAAACCCAGAAAGAGCAGAGCGACCATTTTGTACCCCAGTTTGGTGTGTGTGTATGCAGGTTGAGGGGGCACTCAGCCTTGGATCCTGGGGTAATGTGAGGGGCATCATCTTACAGGCTGCCACAGAGCTAAAAGGCAGAAAGGCTCTGGGGATGTTCAGGGTTAATATAATCAAAGGTACCAGCACAGCATCTGGTAAACAGTAGGCAATCATTAAATGGTAGTTGCTGTTGCCATAGAATTCTCCTGCCTCTTTTCCCTTTTGGATAAATTCTATTCCATTTTAATCTACTTACTCACAACCATAAAATATAGCTGTTATTTAGTAATACATTCTTGTTGACACTTACTATGGGACAGACAATGAGTTTTACATTCCAGTGGAGGAGGCAGTCAATAAAACAGATAAAGTGCTATCAAGAAACAAAGCAAAGAAATGTGGACGGAAAACGGCTGTTCAGTAAACCTGACAAGCTCGGGGAAGGCCTCCTGGCAGGCCTTAAAACTCAGAGACCTCAAGTAACCACACAGGATGGTCTGATTAAAACTTAACCAAAAGCGTCATGGCAGATAGTCATGTCCTAGGCCAGTATCTTTCCTGACAAAGGTCAATGTTTACCATAACTGAGCCTGTTTGTCTCCTTTTATCCTAGGATAACATACCTTTGGATGTCAGAGTAATATCCTTTTTGTAGACCCCCTCAGAGCACAACCTCCCACCAGAACAGGAGACCCCAGAACCCTTCATTGTTTCTTGTCCCCCACACGCCGTGTCTATGTTGTAAATGTTGTCAACTATCCTATACCCACAAGTGTAAGAGAAGTATATGTCTGTCTATTCGTTTTACTTTTACGCAATCCCAGAGATTTCCCCACTTTGCTTTCTCTCACCTTATAATCTACCACCAATGAATTTCATGAAGCCCTTTTACATATTTCCCTTTGATTCTGATGTATAAAATAAATGGTAAAACTGCCATTTTCCAGAGCAATTTCTCAGTCCATTGAGATTTTGCTTCCCAGCAATTGTCGTCAGTTGGGGTCAAATAAATTCATAAAAATTCTTCCAGGTTTGGACTTTTCTTCCGTCGACAGAAATGACAACTAACAGAGGGGACAAGAAAGAAAGAATATTTAGGTAAAGCAATCAACAAAGCCCAAATAGTAAGAGGAAGCAAGCCATGCAGAACAGGGAATACTAATATTATAGGCGAAGAGCTGCAGGCACCAAGAGGTTTGGCCACTAATGTAGCTGAAACTTTCAATGAAAGATGGTAAGAGATGAGGTATGAGTATATAAACATACAAAGGGAAGAAGAGGACTAGAAGGTCAAGGGAAAGGTTTGGACTTTAAGCTAAACCTAATGAAAAGCCATTACAGGATTTTAAGTAAAAAAAAAACTGCCATGATTCAAAATATCTTAACACTGCTTGGTGACGAGTGGAACTGGGGAGACAAGAGTGGCTCCCTGCAGGAGACTCGGTAATAGTACAAGTGAGAGTGACACTGGCTTAGGCCGGGCTTCTCAACCTCGGCACTACTGCTATTTGGACCTAAGGATCCTTTATTGTAGAGATCTGTCCTGTGGGATTGCTGGCCTCTACCCCTTACATGGCAGGAGCACCCTCCAACCTGAAAATCTCCAGACGTGGCCAAATGTCCAATGGAGGTATGGAGGCAAAAGTCCCCCCAATCAAGAAGCACTGGCTTAGACTGAGTAGGGATAGAAATGGTGAGAGGTAATGGACTTGCAATGTATTTTAAAAGTAGAGACACCAGGGTGGATTAATTGGAAGGGGGGAAAGAAGAGACATAAAGGCAAGAAGAAGGGAACAAAAATACGCAGTAATCAGCCATGGCTGGTGTGGCTCAGTTGGTTGAGTGTCACCCCATGCAAAGGCTGCGGTCTGATTCCTGGTCAGGGACCATACCCAGGTTGACAGTTAGATCCTGTCAGGGTGCATGCGTATGAGAAGTAACCAAATGATGTTTCTCTCATCAATGTCTCTCTCTCTCTCTCTCTCTCTCTCTCTCTCTCTCTCTCTCTTACCTCCCTCCTCGTCCCTCCTTTTCTCCCTCTCACTCCTTTCTTCTTTTTATGATATCCATAAAAATATAATTTTATAAAAGAATAATCAGTACTCAAATCCTGATGTCACCCTCAATTTTTGTTAGACTAACATCCAGCTATTCAGTAGTTGGAGGAAAGTGCTTTCCAAGTCAAACCTACTTGGGGCTGACAAGTAATTTAGTTCACACAAACTCAACAGGACAATAGTTCGAGCTCCTTTTCTTCAGTCTTACAAAAACTGAATTGTACAGTTGACAGTTACATTCATTAAGAAATACACAATTTCTAATATTTTACATAAAAACCTATAGAAATATAAATTTTTCACCCAGTATTTGACAGTATTTTGACAGTTTTATTTCAAAATATAGTCCTGTGAATTAAAAAAAAAAATACCAAAAAGGTCCTTTCATTTGTGAATTCTTTTCAAAACTAAATTCCTTATTTAATGAGCTCCACAATCAAGGCAAAACTGACTACGCTAAAACCTGAAAAACATAAATCTTCAGTCAATCACATGAAAAGAGCCTCAGTTAGGGGCTAAGACTGATGTATAACAGGTAACCCATTACTGTTTCACCAGAATTCAATTTAGCCTCTGAGACATAGTTCAGTAGAGCGATGATGAGTGCGGCTTTAGATTCCAGACTGCTTGGGTTCAAGTCCCAACTCCTCTATTTTCTGGTTATGTGATTGTAAGCAAATGAATCTCTCTGTGTTTCAACCACCCGATCTATGACGTCAGGTACCAGCAGATCACAACCTGCCTCACAGGGTTGCTATGAGGATTAAGTGCTCAATACTGACAAAATGCTTGGACCAGTGCTTGGGACAAAGAATGTGTTCAAAACTACTACTTGTTACGATTGCATATGATTACTTACTGTTATATATTACTAGGGGCCCAGTGCACAAAAATTTGTGCATTTGGGGGGTGGCCCTCAGCCCAGCCTGTGCCCTCTAGCAGTATGGGACACCTCGGGGGATGCCCACCTGCTGGCGTGCATGGCCAGCCTGGGTGAGGGGCTGATGGCTGTTTACAGGCTGGCCAAGCCCCCCCAGTGGGAACCCTCACCTCATAGGGGTGTGGTCAGCCTGAATGAGGGGCTGAGGGCCGTTTTCAGGCTGTGCACAGCTCTCAATGACCCAATGTCCCAGCAAGGCTGGCTGGAATCAGGTTTCTGGGGTTTATTTATCTTCTATAATTGAAACTTTGTTGCCTTGAGCGGAGGTCTAGGCAGGCAACAAAGCCTCCTGTTTGCTTCAGCTCCGTGGCTTCTATAATTGAAACATTGTTGCCTTGAGCAAAGGCCCAGCCGGCCTAGGCAGGCAATTGCAACGGAAGCCTGTTTGCTCTAGCTCCGTGGCTGCCGGCCTCCATCTTGGCTGGGTTAATTTGCATACAACCATTCTGATTGGCTAGGGGGGGTGGCGTGGCTGGTGGATGTGGCTTAGGTGTCTCAGAGTAATGGTTAATTTGCATATTACTCTTTCATTAGATTAGATTACTACTATTAGTATTACTTTTCTTATGTAAAGTCTTCTTAAATGATATATATTATCAGATCTAAAGTCTATTCAAGATCAGTATCTACTCTATAAAAGCAAAATAATAAAATTAACCATTTCTCCGAGACAGGGTAAGCCACACCCACCAGCCAATCAGAGCGGCTGTATGCAAATTAGCCCAGCCAACATGGCGGCCGCCACTCACGGACCTGAGTAAACAGCTGTTTCCATTGCGAAAAGTGAAGCTGCGCCCGCTCAGCTCAGCTCCGATTAAACTGCCTCTAGCAAAACACAGTTTTGAAACAATGTAACAATCATAGAATCCTCCGGAGCTGAAGGAAAGAGCAGCTCCGGCCTAACCAGTAAAAGTAACAATTGTTTCATTATAGACACTGCCAGGTGAGGCAGAGGAGGCTTCGTTAGTTAGAAGGCCGCCTTAAAGGAACAGTGTATCAATTATAGAAGATAACCCCAGGCCTTAAAGGAACAGCATCAATTATAGGAGAGAAACCGCAGCAACCTGCGTCCAGCCGGCCTTGCTGGGACGTTGGGTCAATGGGAGCTGTGGGCAGCCTTAAAGCCCCTCACCCAGGCTGGTCAGGCACGCCAGCAGGTGAACATCCCCCGAGGGGTCCCAGACTGCGAGAGGGCACAGGCCGGGCTGAGGGACCTCCCGAGTGCACAGAGCGGCTGCAGGGCGGGACAGCGCAGGACCCAGGACCCATGAGTGGGAAAGAGGCGGCAGGGTTGGAGGGCACCGGGAAGCGAGTAAGAGGCGGCGGGGGGGTCTCGGCCTGCTTGGTGGGCTTCCCAGGCCCTTTGAGGGGCATCATGGAGCGGGAAAGCAAGGCTGCAGGGGCCGGGATCCTGCTTGGCAGCTCCCCAGACCCCTTGGCGGCACCGGGAAGTGGGAAAGGAAGGCAGCAGGGGACGGGTGAGTGGTAAAGAGTTGGCGGCCTGCTTGGTGGCTTCCCAGGTCCCTTCCGAGGATCAGGGAGCAGGAAAAGGCTAGCCTGACCACAAGGCGGGGTTTTCCCTGCTTTCTGGTGGCTGGAGGAAGATGGGCAGTAGGCAAGCTTGGGAGGCAGGCCACACCCAGCCCTGGCCACGCTCAAAAAAGAGAACAACATGCAGGGGAGGGCAAGAGTCTGAGAGATCAACATAGAGGGGGTGCCTGCTCCAAGCCTCCACGGTGTGCCTGGGGCAGGCCCCCGGCAGGTA
>PVJC01007698.1:0-50653 GCA_004026665.1 Murina feae | reverse complement strand
TTTTTTTTTTTTTTTTTTTTTAAAGGATCCTAGAAAGTCAGGCCACCTATGGGAAGACCTTTTAAAACTAACAGCAAATTCAAGGTTCCCCTCCGTGGCCACACTGCCTTGTCATACTTATACCAGAGAAGCCCTCTCAGTAGCTAGTGTGGCAGAACCATAGCCTCAGAGCTCTGCTGTAGGCCAAGGTCCAAAGGAAACAATGAAGGGTCGTCAGCAACTGTGTTTGCAAATTACTGGACTGCACGCGAATTGTGACTTGATAGTGGCTGTCACTTCCTTTATAATTTGTCCCACGGTAGTTTTTTAAGTAAAGGGCACCTGTGGCATTATTAATGTTCTCGTTACATTGGAAAGTGCAAGGGAGGCGGGGATTCTCCATAGCTGGGTAGGGCCGTGAAGTACAGCGCGGGCACCTGTGTCAACAAGCAGCCTATGCATCCCAGAGGAAAGAAGGCTGAGAACCACGGCACCAGCAGAGTTCGGGGGTAACTCCGCTTGCCACACTGCGGTCAGTCATTCTATTGGGTAGCCTGTGGTTGGGAGTTTGGTTTCAAAGGCACAGGGAGAAGTCAGAGCATACCATCTGGCTAATCTCCAGACCATCTAATGCTGCTGGTCTCGCTCAGGGTAGAAGCGATGTCTTTAAAACGCGGTGCAAGGACTTACGTGTTCTGCCCCGTGCCCCCTCCCTAGTCTCTCCCACTGACCTCACCCCCTCCCACGACGTCTGCCTCCCTCTGCTCTAGCCACGCTGGCCTCCTGGTTCTTCCCACAGCACATACCTGCCTCAGGACCTTTGCATGTGCTATTTCCCCCAGAGCTATGTGTAGCCCTCTCCCTCCCCTCCTTCAAATTTTTACTCAGTGTTTTATTTTTTATTTTTAAGGAGCTTTGAAAAGCAATATTCTTTATTCTTAAGAATGCTGCTAACCAAGATCATGTTTTGTCAGTGCCCATAACACATGCAACGAGCCATCTTGTACAAGTTTCCTTCCAAAACCATAACGGACAAATTACATCCATCAGCAGTTTGATATAAGAAATCCTGGCCACCCAAAGGACAGAGGCCTGGCTAAGATACCATCCAGCCAGAAAGAAGAGCAGCTGCCCACCCAAAACCGTAAGCATCTGACGCGGGCAGCGTAGGCGAGCATCAGGGCTCCTGTTGGACGTTAAAGGTAATCTGTCTCCACGGTGATGATGTCACTGAGAAATCTGTCGTTTCTGATAATCAACACAGTTTAATGTTGAAGATTCTTGACATCAAGTTTTAACCCTGAGGGAGTGGTCATGTCGAATCCAACTTGGCAACACCACGGCCAACGCACACCGACTGCACTGCGGCTTTCCTGGAGTGCCTCACTTAAATCGCACCCTCACTCACTTCTCTCCTGGCTGCTCCCACCCATGGCACTTCTCATCTTCAATAAACGAGTGCTCGTGGATTTTGTTTTGAGTCTGTCTCCAGGTCCTGCTGCAAGGTGAGCTCCACAGAGCAGGGGCCTGTGTCCTGGCTCACAGGCTCTATTTCCAGTGTCCACACCAGGACCCGACACAGGCAGGGATGTGGCAAGTGTTTAAGTGTTAGCAGACCCGGAGGACAGAGGTTTTCTGTTACTTTACCTTTAGAAAGCACTCTGTTATCTTTCTGACTTTCTCTCTCTCTCTCTCTCTCTTTTTTTTTTTTTTTTTTAGCAACAACAACAAAACCCACTTTTCTAAATATGTTTCGCTTAGATTAAACTCAAAGTCAGTCAGCTGACGTTGCTACCACTGGCCAAATTACATTGGGACGAGGGGTGGAACCTGCGTCTAAAAACGAATTACAACTGACCCCAGAAGTCAAGGGTCAGCTGGGCTTATATGACCCTGTTTATAAAAACAGCCCTAAAGGCTTCCATCTCCTTTTCTAATGCTGTCGGATTCAGCCTCACAACAGATCCAGTTCCCAGATTTAAAAAAAAAACAACACTGACGCAGTACAAAGCGGCTGTCCCACAGCTATTTGGCTGGTGAAAGTAATCATGGGAACTGAAGATATTTTGTTCATAAGGCATTCTTTACTCCTGCAAAACGCTGGGCTTGCATTCGGGTCTGGGGCGAGCCCTGGGTCCCTAGACCGCTCAGTCGCTCCCCTGCGTTCTGAGATCTGTCCGGAGCAGCCCCTGAGACTCAGCACGCAGCTGCGGCCTGGGGCTGTCCGGTGGAAAGAAAAGACGCAAATGAACGGAACCTGGCTCGCACGGCTGGGAATTAAAAGCAGGAGACCCCGGTTCCCCCACAGACTCTCCCCCTTCCTGGGGGCGGCGGGGGGGGGGGGAAATCAATCATCAAGAAGACAAATTTCAAAGATGCCAAACCACTGAAAAGAAATTCCCACTTAATGTTGCATCCTGACACCAAAAGACTTTCAGACAAGTGGTAGAGTACATCCTGGCCACTAGTTGAGGGCCCCTCTAAGCATGTGGCCTGGGGTCCAACGCTGGCCTCCGAATCCACCACCAAGACCCTGAACCCCTCCCTGGCACCGGACACTTTAAAAACAGCACAGCCAGGTGCTGCTAGACAGTGATACGTGCTATCATCGCCAGGGAGGGGTGGGGCCCCAGCAGCCCTCTGTGGCACTCGCTATCATTACAAAATATCCATCAGGCCCTACCTCCCCCAGCCACACCGACGCTCTCTGCCCTTCTGCCTTAGACTTTCCTTTCTCTCGTTAGTTAGCAACCTAAACCCCACAATTCTGTGCTTCAGGAATGGAGGTGTGACAGCGAGGTGACTGGCTTTTGTGGATCTTTGAGGACCCAAGCAAGCCTCCTTCCAAATGGGGGTGACCCAGACCCCCCAGCAGAGCAGCCCACCCTCATAGGTACCCTTTTCCTCCCCAGGGCCTGTGATAACACACCTGAAAAATGCATCACTCAGTAGAGTCCTAAGAGACTTTCAGAATCTCAATAGATGAACTGAAACACTAATCCAAAGGTAGCTCCTCCCAACCTCTAGTGCAGAGAGAGCATAACTCAGAGCCCCAGGGAGGTGGAACTCAGTCTGACAGCAAAGCTCCTGCTGTAAACGGTAAGAGCTGGACTAACTGAGTCAAGCAGTGCCCACGGCGGCCTTCAGCGACGGCTCGAGTGAGCGCGGATGTAATTCTAAGGCACAGAGCCGCCCCGGGTGACACATGGTCACATCCCCACCCCCGGGGCTGCGCAGCTGCTGGCTGGCTCCTCACCCTTCCCGGCCCTGCCCGCCCCCTCGCAGCAGCTGCTGAGAACTCACTTTGCAGAGGCCCATCGGGCAGGGTATGCCTCGGGTCCCTCACCAGGATCCCTCGAGGGTCAGGTGCCCTTTGCTGGAGGAACAGCTGGGGCTGTGGGTGCCACCACTGCTCTACAGGGCGCCTGGGGCCTCTGAGGCCCTGGGGCAGGCTTATCAGCAGCAGGGACGCGGGCAGAGGGGAGGCGCCCACCTGGGTCCTGCAGATTACAGGGGTGCCCTCGCCTGCTCCCGCTCAACCACTGGGCCAGCTGCACACGAGGCCTCAGCCAGCGCAGTCCCTGCCAAGGGCCCCTTGGGGCGGGAGCAAGGCAGGGCAGCCCCTCCACAGCTGTGCTGAGGGGCACAGGGGAGCCCCTGCCGCCCTCTCCCCTCCACTGGCTGCCGAGTGTGGGGCTCAGGAGTCCTCAGAGGCCATGCCGCCTGGAGTTGGCTCCTGGGGGACACGAAGCCCCCGGGTGAGGGCAGCGTTCCTTCCAGGGCCACAGCACTCTCCCCAGAGCCGATGGCCTCCTCTGCATACCCAGCCCTGGGTCTTCAGGACCCGTGGCCCAGCCCTCTAACCTTTCACATGCCTGGCAGGGGGCCCCTGTGCCTCAGCTGCTGATGGGAGGGCATCTAGGCACAATCTTAAAACACTGGGGCCAAATACAACAGCCTTCCTGGGAACCAGAGGTGAGTCATCATGAACCGCGCTCCTGGGGGCCAAGGCAGCGCCCCACACTCACTGCCAGGACGTGGGGATTGCCCGGCCAGCCCCGGCCAGGCCCCTCCTGCAGGCCTGGCTTGGGAAGGCTTCTCCTGCAACGTCCAGCCATCGCGCAAGGGGCGGGGATGGCACACACCCAGTGGCTTTATCCGGTGAGAACACTGTGCCCTGGAGTGGCAGCCGGTGGCTGGTGAAGGGCATGGATGACCCAGAGGAGCAGACACTGAGCCTGGAGGGTGGCAGCAGTACCCTGGCGTCTGGGGGCGGCCTCCCCGACACGGCGGCTGCCGCTTACGTGTAATACACCCACATTTACGGTTCTTGCGATGCACGGGTTCAGTCCTGCCTGAGAAAGGCCTCCAACCTCCCTCCTGTGCCTCTCCGCCTCCTGCTGGGCTGAGGCTGCTCCAGGTCCCCCAAGAGGCAGCCATCTGGCTCGGAGCCTCCCTGTGGGTCCAAGCCAGCCTGCCAAGGTCCGCCCGGTGACCCTCGGGTCCACGGCAGCTGAGAAGCCGGCAGTGGAGGCTGGCATCTCGGAGCGATCAGCACCTGATGTGGCGTGGGGAGGGCAAAGCACGTTCGAGGCTACATTTTGACTAAAAATAACATCACTACAGTCATGATAGCACAAGTCCTTAGCCGACATCTTTGGAAGCACGGAATTCAAAACAATGGCTTTTTGTGGGGGTTTTTTGTTGTTGTTTGGAGGCAGCCAGGAAGCTAACATGTACAAAAGAAGCAGGTCACGGTAGGCATGGTGTCAAAGAACTCCACACAGGACACATGGTCTCCTTTGGCAACAGACCGGGCCAGGCTGGGTCCTGATGGCTGAGCGCTGCCCTGGGCCACACTCGGGCGCAGGGATGGTACGGAGCCACAGCAGGCTGGCTCCATGGCGAGTGTTCAGTGAAGGTCCCGGGACGGACCCGTGGATGCCACCAGCCGGATGATAAGAGCCAGAAGGCATTTCATCACCCAGAAGACAAACGCTAGCTTTCTTTTCTGATTTCCCAAGCTGGGAGGAGAACACCCCAGCAAGCAATCACGGAGTGTGGCAGTGATTTAGAAAATGCTCTATGCGTAGAAGCTGTAATTTCAAATCTTCGGCAAGTGTAGATGGCCAGGCAGGCTTGATTCTGCAAGGTCCTTGTACGCTGCTTCCGGCGGCGGGATGGCCTCTGTCAGTTCCCTGAGCCCCAAAACTCCAGCAACTGGGAGTCAAGGCGCCTCAGAATTTACCCCAGAGAGGGCCATCTAAACTTCGGTCTCTTGGACACTTCAAAGGGGAAAAAGCCAGATACAGAAGGGACAAACCAAACCACCAGGCCAAAGGGAACTGGGCAGGTCCCACAAGCAGCTTGATCTTAAAGAACTGGACCCCCCAGTTCATCCCTGGAACAGCGCTCGCCATGATGGTCAGGCTAAGGATGGGCACATTATATGATGTGGGTTGAAGTGACATTTGTCACTCCCTTGTCAGCAGACTGCTGCCAAGAGCTTTCACAGGTTCTCTGCCATATAATATCTTTCTTCTTTTTTTTTTATCAAATCCTCACCTGATTGTCCCATTGTTTAGAAAGAGTGGAAGGGAGGGAAGGAGAGAGAGAGAGAAGCAGTGATGAGAGAGACACATTGACTGGTTGCCTCCCACACGGGCAACCAGCAACCCAGGTACATGCCCTTGCCCGGAAATCAAACCCGCAAGCCCTCAGTGCGCACGCAGGCTGACGCTCTACCGCTGAGTCACATCGGCCAGGGCTCCTTCTTCTCTATCTAGGAAAGGAAGCCACAAAATCTGTCCCAACTTGTAAAGTGCGAGGATTGTGAGGACCCCCTAAAAGGCCAGCACCTTCCCCGCCCAGCCCTTCATGCACCCCTCTCCTCTTGGTTTCCTGCTTTTATGTACAAGCTTACACACGTGCTTGCTGGGTGCCAGGCCCTGTTCTGGGCACTTGGCACTCACTCCTATCATCCTCATGATTATGCTGAGGTATTCGTTATCATAAGGCTCCGCTGACAGATGAGGAAATGGAGGCACAGAGAGAGCAGGAAACTGACTCAAGAAGAGGAGGAGCCAGTTTTCAGACCAGGCGGTCTGGATCCAGGGTCCAGAGGCCGAGTCTGCCATTTTGCTTCAGAATTAACACCTTTAGTTCACAGCCAATCCATTTTCTTTAACAGGTATGGAATTCAACATCGGGCTGTTGAATGTTTCCAGTGTTCTTGTCTCAATGTTCTATTCTTACAAGATGATGAATAAATAAGTTGATAGAAGAGGTTTTTAGGAGATTTATTTATTACCTAAGTAATGGCATCCTCGTTGACAAAAATGTGGGAATGGAGGGTATTGCATATAATTTCAGTCTCCCTCAGCACCCCCAACATTATAATGTATTTCCATGCAGCCTTTCCTTCTATGCATGTATCTCTTACTTTAAATTTTTAAAATACATTTTTATTATTGATTTAAGAGAGGAGAGAGAGAGAGAGAGAGAGAGAGAGAGAGAGAGAGAGAGAGAAACATCAATGAGAGAGAAACATCGACGAGAGAGAATCATTGATCAGCTGCCTCCTGCACGTCTCCCCTGAGGATGGAGCCCACAACCCAGGCATGTACCCTGACTGGGAATGGAACCGTGACCTCCTGGTTCATAGGTCAACGCTCAACCATTGAGCCATGGTGACGGGGCTAAGATTTTTATTATGAAATATTTCAAACAAAAAGAACATCACAGGAACTATCTGTACAAACATCCATATGTCTACTTCTCAGCTTCATTAAATTTGGCCAGATTTTTAAAAGAAATGATATTATATACTACAGAAGCAAGCCCTCATGCAATGCACCTCAATCCCATCCACCTCTGTCCAAGGGATAATAACTAGCCTGAATGTGGTATTTCTCAGTCCCATGAATTTTCAATACAAAAAAATACCTATTAGTCAGCCTTTGTTACTTCAGGCTATGGAATCTGGGACGTATCACTTACCCTTTCTGAGCCTCATTTCTCCTCATCTATGAAATGGATATAAGATACCACTTTGCCTGCTTCACAGGATCGTTATGAGGGTCATAAATGCTCAATCTGAAAGCACTTTATCATTATCAACAGAAACAATAGTCCTGCTTCTAGATGGTGTATGTCAGCAGTGACAAACGACCTGGTTTATGCATTCCCCTGTTCCTGACAAATCAATTCAATGAGCTTTTGTGGGGGTTTTTTGGTTTTTCAAAATCCCAGTAGCCTCTGGTACCCATTCATCTCCATGAGCATCATAGATCTCCCTGAGTTGATTTCCGCAGCCTATCCATTTGGTGGGAACACACTTATTTCTTTAAATGCACGGGTAATGGACTTTATCACAAGACAAACTTTTTTTTTAATCAGATTGTTTAGAAAAATGATAAAATAACTCACAAACTCACCCAATATAACCACTATTATGACTCGAAGGTTGTGTGGGAACAGGGTCATGAACTTGGGCTTCCAAGTCACAGACTGGGTTCTGCCCCTTAGGAGCTGCATGACCTTGGACACCTTACCGACTTCTCTCAGTCCCTGAGTGACCTCGCCAGGAGAAGCATATGGATGCTCACTCCCAGAGGGCGCTGCGAAGACGAAATGGGTAGCACATGTGCAGAGCCCTGCCCCACAGGGAGTGCTCAAGAAATGTTAGGTGGTGTTTTATTCTAGTGACTCCACCCCCTTCCATCAGACTTTTAAGAATGCACAAGTAACACATATTAACATACCTATTCAGTTCCAAAAATAGGGTTCATGGTGTTTTCTCACCTGCTTTTGTTAACAATATCGGAATATTTTTTCACATGAGAAAAATACACCTCTGTACCGTCTTTAACGACTGCAGAGTCAGCCATCCTAGGGCTGTTGCCTACTTCATTTAATCCATCCCCTGCTGCTGAGTACTTAGGTTCTTCCCTTTCATTCCTTTGCCAATTTAAACATTACAATAAATACCTTGTGCTCTTGAAGGTGATTATTCCCTTAAGATCTTTCCCAGATATTTTTCAAGGTTGGTTGGTAACAAAGGTTATGAACATTTCTGAGATTTTGCTGATTTTTCTCCAGAAAACATAACTATTTTTCTGCACCTGGACAGCCAGACCCAACTGACCACAGCAATGCAGCTCCATCCAGGAATTGCACTTGCCTGGTGAAACACTTTCAAGAACTGTCCTTAACTGAGAATTAGTCTTTTTTTCCTCCTAAATATGTTTTTATTGACTTCTGAGAGAGGAAGAGGGAGGGAGAGATAGAAACATCGATGAGAGAGAAACATCAATCGGCTGCCTCCTGCACACCCCCTTACCGGAGATCAAGCCCACAACCCAGGCATGTGCTCTGACCGGGAATCAAGCCAACGACCTCCTGGTGCATGGGTCAATGCTCAACCACTGAGCCACACTGGCTGGGCAATTGAGAAGTAGTGTTAATCCCCATTGCGATCCTGTTGCCTGCAGTTCTTCTTTGTACTGACTACAAGTTAAGGGCATGACCACCTGGTTTGGCAGCTACACATGCTGGCTTAGCAGAGATTTATTCATCTAATTATCCCAATCCTGTGAGGGCCCATAAAACAAACACTGCGTTTACACCAAATCCACACCTCTGTGGGAACCTCCAAGCCAGCGGGAGGCTCTGTCTTATAATAATCGTGGTAATAACGTACATTTGTAGAGCAATTTGCCATTTGCAAACATGTTGACAGACACTATAGTATGTAATACTCAAAGCAATCTTGGAGTTTTTACAATCATTAACAAGTATTAGTATTATTTCTCTTTTACAAAATGAGGGATTGAAACTCAGAAAACTGAGTTGCCTGTGGTCCTACAGCTAATCAGTGACCGAGGCCAGAATCAGTTCTTCTGACAAAATCCCAAATTCTCCCATGCCACCCAGCTTCTCCTGCTTTGTGAAAACAAATCAATCATGTTGTTTGGGGTTAATTTATCACTGCTATTCTCTCACCATCACTTTACAGTGAACCCATGGGTACTGGAGAATGAGGGGTATGTGTGTTAGGCATAGAGAAAGGATAGAGAGAGGGAACAGGAGGGAGAGAATAAGGGAAGGAAAGAGAGAGAGAGAGAGAGGAGAAAGGAGAGAGGATTAATTTTGCTTCAGGGGCCCCAAATTCTAGCTTAACCCCTGAGCTAATGATAACAACATTTAAAGTGTTGAATATTCCATTCAAGGGTCATTCTCCAACCCAGACTCCTCAAATTGTCAGCTGTGCTCTCAGATATGGCACAGTTTGTCTGATTACTAGTATGTATAGTCTGCCATTTCCTAAAGTGACGTGGTGTTTGGGGAGGAAAGTTAGCCATAATGACAAATGCTGAATGTTCAAAATTCAGCGTAATAATCAGTGAATGCAAAGTTCCATGTTTGGAGGTATGAAGGTTATCTTTTATTTCTCCCCAGAAAGCAAATCTCAGGTACTAACAGCTCAGACTTGCCCCTTCCACCCCTTGGGGCATGGGCCTGGCCTCTGTGGAAAGGAACTGGGTTTCCACCGTGAGGCCATCTGCGGCTCCTCCATGGCGGCTGCCCCGAGCCAGATCATGTCTCTTTTAATGGGTTTCACTGTCTACACGCAGGGACTGCAGGTCCATCGAGCCATACAGGATCACAGAACTCAACGTGGAAACAGCCATGAAAGGTCATCTAGCACCAGAAGCCCTTTTCCGACAGGGAGGGGTGCCTCCTCCCCCTGACCTTCCAAAATGATGTGTTCCAGAGGTCAGAAAGATCCTTCCTCACGTATAGAGGCCACCACCCTGTGACTCCCTCCTCCCCATCCCAGTTCCACCTGCCACCACCTTCCTCTCAGCTTTCATGCTCACACCGGGCAGCTGCTGCCCGACCTTGCACAGGTTGCCTCGTCTCCATCCCAGACACAAGCCCAGGGCCTTCACCCCGCCTTGGGTGGTTGGACAGCCTCCGTCTTAAATTCCAGCTCCATCTCAGGTTGGGTAACCTCCTTAAACCTCAACGTGTCCCACTGTCCAGTAGGAATAACAAGAATGTCTATCTCACAGGCTTCTGTGAAGACTAAACGCTTGCACAGCACTCCCCATGCTGGCTGTGCATAGCCTGTGCTCAGTAAATGTAGCTGTTACGACTACCTTTCTTTTCTCCAAACACACCTTTAATTTATCTGTGTTTCTCCAAGTCTTTCATCTGGAGAGCCTGACGAAACACAGGACAGAGAGCAATTATGATCTCCATTCATCGATATTCTTTAATGCTGCCCTTTCCCAGAGTTCAATGACTAAGCTGGCTATGTCTGCAGGCCAACTGGGGACTGGAAGGTTCATTAGCACCTGGCAGAGGATGGGGCCTCAGAGCACATCACCTAAGCCCTCTCTGTGGGCTGGCATTGGTCCATGAGGTGACCCACTTTGAGTATGGTTGCTCAACTAGTTTCAAGTCACTTAACTACCATCATCCAAGCCAAATGTCTTCACTTTTCTTCATGTTGTCCATAACAATGTAAGAGACTCCGTCAACATCACCATGGGCAAAAGAGAAAACTGAAATGCGATATTAAAAAATAGAGAGCGAGGTTCTGTTTTCTTTCCTCGCTGCAATAGATGGTCTTACTCTCTATCAGGAGTCCCTGTCCTTATAGCATTCTCCTCGTGCTGACTCCTGGACACATCTGTTTGTAATATAACCACTCTGTGGTTCTTGAGACGTTACTTATTTTATTATGGTTATCTGTGTACATGTTTGTCTCTCTCATTAAAAGGAAAGCTCTTTGGGGGCAGATATTACAATATGTTCATTGCCAGATGCCATCGAAACATGGGGTTTTAAACACAAGAGCTGCTCAGTAATTGCCTGCCAAGTGAACCATGAATGTATGTATGCATGAAAGAATGAACGAACAAGAGATTTCTGTCAGTAAACTACTGTCAAGTATGACAAAGGAAATGAGGTAAGTTGGGCATGACTCATTCTTGATGAACCCATGCTAGTTGCTAGAGACCACTATTTTCCCCTCTCTGGTCATAAGCCATCTGTTTAATAATCCATTCTACATCTCTTTCAGGAATTTGGCATTGTGAAATCTGTTTTTTTGAAAAGTGCAATAGCTACCTGCCTACTGTTTTCCTCTCCAATACTTCAGGATTCACCAACATTCCCAAGAGGGTTTCTGTGACCACACGTCCAACTTTACTCAGCACCAGGAAGGATACGCGTCAGGGCTAGAAAACTTGAGTGCGTTGAACACTCAAATACTAACATCATGGCTGATTGAAACAAGATAGACCAGTTCAGTTGAGTAGATTTTGCAAAGTCTCCAAACCTAAAATCACACACTCCTATTAATAAAAATATTTTTAGTATATGCATTCAATATATGGGCATTTATGTATCTGCAAATCATATACATGTACTACGATGCCAAAGCATTATGTACATTATAAAACACACAACAAAACAGAAATTTTAAAAGGATGAGATATCACCCAGCCGGTGTGAATTGAGCGCCAACCTATGAACCAGGAGGTCACAGTTAGATTCCTGGTCAGGGCACATGTCCAGGTTGCTGGTTCCATCCCTACTAGGGGGTATGCAGGAGGCAGCCAATCAATGATTCTCTCTCATCATTGTTTCCATCTCTCTCTCCCTCTCCCTTCCTCTCAGAAATCAATAAAAATATATTCAGATATACATATTTTTTAAAAAGAAAGGATGAAATATGTTTTCCCTGTGTGTGTGTTTTTTTTGCACACTCTGGGGTACATGGACCCCACTTTGGAGACCACAGGACCATTGCCGTTACCATCAGGGTGATACGCCGAACCCCCTACAGATCAGAGAAGTTCGATGACCTCTGGAATCACCCAGCTTGTATCCTTAATCCTCCAAGCACCTCCCAAATGTGTGCCACTGGTCACAGGGTGGAGAGTCAAAGCATGGCTGGACCTCCATCATTTAACTGGAAGCACAGGGCGAGAACATGGGCAACAGCGGTCAGCCGCCTGCCACAAGCACCTTATCCTGGACCCATTTCTGAGCACCACCAAGCCGCCATCACTCATCTATAAAACAGGAAAGCTAACACCTACACTGCAGACTGTTAGGAGGATTAAGTCAAGCAACGTATCATATGGGCACAGAGTTGGTGCCCAACCAACGGCTGTCTCCTCTCATGTATGAAGCACAATCGTTTTCTACAGATGGTGGTGCCTGTGAGAAAGGAAGTCACGATCGGCTCTCATCAAGAGCCTCCATGTTGATGTACGAAACTATTTTTCTTCTAGCCGGTAGTTGGAGATATAATTACTTAGAAACGCTGGAAGGGACAGTCTAGGGAGAGAGAAGTGGTTGGTGCAGATAAGAAAGGGAGTGGGAGGTAGTGAGCAACATGAGAAAAAAGGCGCCCAACTCAGGGAAGAAACAGGTCTATTTACTCAACTTTACCGCTCTCCCTTTTTCTCCAGCAAAGCATGGAGAAATGTTTTTATATTAGAGATATTTTTAAATGTCATTTTGTTTATATTTAAAGTGTATCATGCAATATTTAAAGCATACACGGTGACAAAGAAAAACACAACACATTGCTATGTATCCAACACTCAGCTCAAGAAATAAAACATTGGAAATAGTTCAATCCACCTTCTCCATCGCCTCCTTCCTACCCAATTTTATGAATCTAGTATCTACCACCCCACATACTTCTATGTACTTTTATAACACACATCTGTCTCCCTAAGCAGTATACAGTATCATCTAAAATATATTTTAAACTTAAAAATGTGTTTTATAAATACATTATTATTATCATCCCTTTGGTTCAATAACTCATTCATACAACAGATGTATAAAGTGCCTACTATGTTCTTTGTGCTATGACCCACTGTTATAATAATTTTTTTAAATCCCTTTACTTCTTAGGCCTGGAAAGATGTCAGCACAAAGGACATGAAAAAAATGATGCCTTTGCAAAATCATTTTGGATTTTGCAAATTCTTACTGTTTCCATTTCACCATTTCAACAGAGAACCCACCATTCCATTATGAGGCAAAGCAATGATGGGTCCTGTGACTCAAGAAGTGGGGCACAAGCACATGTTGCAAATGCCTAAATGAGTTCTCCCCAGAGAAAGCAGGCTGTGTGTCTAGGAAAGGTGGGAGCTCACCCCCACCTTCACAAGTCTGACTTTCTAGACAGCAGAGTTTAGAAAAGAGTGGGATTCTCTTGAATGCCATCCAAGGGAGTTTAGTTACAGAGGCATCTGCATACGAGCTTATGCCAAATAGACTACTAACCCGCCCAGTTCCACCCACACTTAGCTGGTGAGTGCAGGGGGCTGGCTCCAGACTGGTCCACCCAGCTCGAGGGTCTGTCATAGGTTCCTGCTGTGTGTGGACTCAAAGATGAAGACCTCATTCTTTTTACCTTTCACTGGTCCCAAGTGGGTGGAGCAAGAAAGTGAGGCAACTTTCACAAAGGACCATCAGGGTAACCCAATGTGACACTTCAGTCCAATCCCGTTTTCTGTTATACAGGCTCTGGCTAAAAAATAACGATTTAGCCCTGACCGCTTTGGCTCAGTGGACAGAGCGTCGGCCTGTGGACTGAAAGGTCCCAGGTTCGATTCTGGTCAAGGGCATGT
Source organism: Murina feae (assembly GCA_004026665.1). Taxonomy (NCBI): domain Eukaryota; kingdom Metazoa; phylum Chordata; class Mammalia; order Chiroptera; family Vespertilionidae; genus Murina; species Murina feae. The sequence goes on along the minus strand of PVJC01007698.1, from coordinate 37,007 downwards.
ACCTTGGTTGTAGGCACATCCCCAATGGGGGTGTGCAAGAGGCAGCTGAGCAATGTTTCTCTCTCATCGATGTTTCTAACTCTCTATCCCTCTCCCTTCCTCTCTGTAAAAAAATCAATAAAATATATTTTTTAAAAAATAATGGTTTAAATTCATGGTGTTCCTTGTCCTTTGGATTAAGTCATGAAAAATACTCCTATGAATGTGAGTGATCAATGCTTTATGAATCTTTGATGGCAGTTGTTGAAAAGTTGGGAGACTCGTCCAGCCTCTGTCCCCCCTGGAGTTAGCCTTCGGGTCCCACTTCACCACACTCACGTCAGTGATGCTCACTGCGCTCCTGCATGCTGTGTGGGAGAACCGCCCTTCAACGCCCGCCAGACAGACGTCTCTCTCTTAGTAAGGAACAGTGGGTTTTGTTTTTCTTCTGGCTGTGAGAATAAATCACTTCACTGTAAACAGTTAGAAAATACCAAGTAAAAAGAGGAAACGAAAAACATCCTTATTCCCTCCATCGTGTGATAAACGCTCCTGGGTTTTGATGCATTTGCTTACAGTCTTTTTCCTTTGCAGGTGAACAAGACGTATTTCTTCAAAACTGGGTTTATACTATGTATAATGGTGTGTAGGCTGCAGTTCTTTCAAGCCTCCCTCTGACAATAAACACATCACTCTTATTCGAGTCTCTATCTCAGCTTCTCCTCCGCTCCCCAATCCATCCACATCTCCCCCACCTTCAGCTCCTCATCCTGCGCAGCTCTGCCTAACAATCCCGATCTGTATTCATTTTGCTCCTGTCAATATGTCCAGACATTGTTTATGCATAATGCAGCGCTTGATCTATTGTCTCGTCTTTCCTAATAACTCTGAGAATTGAGCTATTAATTTCTGGAATGAATAGAAGTCCCTAACGGTCAGCAACCCCATCTCAGACACAGTGGGTACTCAGTAAAGATTTGCTGATTTGCCAATCGGTTCGTATTTTGAGGAATCCATTCTTCCCCCTGACCTTTGGTGCTTCCTTGCAAAGGTGAACGAAGCTGCCAGACACAGGGAATAAATAACCAGTCTTTACAACATGCTTTTGTCAAGTTTATCCAGCAAAGACATGGGGCTCACACCTTGTATTTTAGTAAGCCCTTCCCTTGGCTGCTGTGGACACAGTAGAATTCTCTAAGAAGCACTGACAGGGGCCAGAACCCTCCCGGAACTTTCTGGGCTAGAGTTTATCCAGGGTGAGTCACCCTAGAGCTGGACTATTTCAAACATCCAAGAAATAAGGAGATGCAAACTCTCATACTCTCTTCACAACTTACAAATAAAAATAAAAGGTCTTTAAAATAAAATCCAGGTTAGAGGGGATTGCAAATTAACGACAGCTATTTTCTATTATTAAAATAGCACCGTTCTGACCCCATTTTTGCAAAGGAGATTCCTCCCCTCTGCTCCCAAACACAAATCCACACAGGCGCCCCCTGCTGGAGTGAGAAAGAGTCACCGCCCCACTTTTCCGCAACTCCTCTGTTACAAACAAGGGACTGAGATCATTCAACTCCAGTTCAGTTCCAGGACCACACAACCTAAACAGGACACTTTCTCCCTCGCTCCCGAGAGGGATTTTAACTCCCCCCCCCCCCCCCCCCCCCCCCGCATCCACTAGCAGTTATCAATCCTCCTCACCCACGTTTAGTGCTTAATTTCATAGTAAAGGCTGTGTGCCAGATGAGAAAAGGGGGGCAGGAAGTCTGGATGCTATTCCCTCTTCCTTCCAGACACCCCGCCATTCCCTCCCGTGCGCCCCAGCCCTGCACTTACTTGGCTGTATGATTTAGACAAATCATTTCACATCTCTGGACCGTGTTTCCGCATTTGTACATGCATCGTGGCCTCCTTCCAGCTCACGGTCTAACTTTCTATGAAACAACCTCCTCCACTTGCACCTTCTTTCTCCATGTTCCAAGTTTTAAAGTGCCAATCGGAGATGTGTGTTGTGGGGTGGGGTGGAGGCAGGGGTAGGGGGTATGGTGGAGAGCTGGGGGGCAGGGAAGGGGAAGCAGGTTGCAAGTTCCGTCATGGCCACCGGCCTCTATTTCCTGCCTGAATCCCGTTCCTTAAACAGCAGCTAAGGTGCACCCCAAGCCTTTCTTTCCTCATCATTATCATCATCACGGTCACTGCGGATGGGGTGACGCTTCTCCTCTGGGGTCCCAGTGCCCCCTGTGTATTCCTCTGTGGGGAGCTTTGCACCGAAAGCTCTCACATCCTTGAAACAGTCGCAGAGAGGCCCTGGTGCCTGTGTGAACCGAGGATGCCTGCGCACACGACAGCGACGGGCTGGGGAGAGGGCACTTGCAACCCAAGTTACACGCATGCTCACGGTCCCTACCTCTTCGGTGGGGGGGCTATTTTTCATTTCCCTGACGATGTTCCCTGGGAGGTTGGAGAAGACATGGAGGACAGTCCTTTGCAAACAGTGCAAAAGCGGCGTGAGGGGAAGGTGCTGGCAGGCTGTCCCCCCCCCCCCCCCCCCCCAGGGAACCCTGGAAAAAGCCCGGCAAGGGCCGTCTCCATAGAAACCCGGCGCTTTGCTACCTGCAGAAATACAGAGGGCCTCTCTTTCCCAGGTCTGGTAAGTGGGCTGAGCCCCGCATCCACCCTGACACCAGGGGTCCTCGAGAGCGCGCCCTCTGGCGGCCGCTGGGCTGTCTTGGTCCCATTGACCTCAAACCGGGGCCGTCTCACTGTTTAAAGTAAAATAGAATAAATCCTCTTCTGACTTTAGGACCAATAGGGAAGGGCTATGGTCCCTTGTGCACTGCACAGCCTGCCACTGTCTCATTAATGTCCCTTCCCGTCCCCCTCTGCCTCGGAAGGGGACCACTGTTTACAGGGGCATCAGAGTCGGTTGTCAGAAGCTTCCTCACAAGGCTACGATTGTGGCATTTCCTAGAAGAAAAATATGAGGTCTCTTCTTTTGCCTTCATGAACTTAGCTGATGATTTTGAGGCCATAGGTACATCACCTAGTCCTCATTTCAACCTTGCACGGTGGGGCCGTCACTACCCCCATTTTTCAGATGCGGAAACTGAGGCTCAGAGAGGCTAAGTGCTATGTGCTCAAGGCTACACAAGAAGTGAATTGAACTGGATCTAACTCCAGAGTCCTAATCCTCACCACTATGACCTGCTTTCTCCTAGTCTAACCCACTGTATAAGAGTCAGCATTTATAGTTCCCTAGAGTAAATAGTCTTCCAAAATTCAGTTTCTCTTTTTGAGTCCCCATATGAAGTGCATTAAAGGAGCTCGCTGTTTAAAAGACTGCCATCCTCTAACTGACCTTTTACAAAGAAATCTGACGTGGCATGGTTTTTCATGTTTGCAAGTGAGGTTCCTCTATCTTTGCCTATATATTCCCCAGAGAGTATAAGTGACAGGATCTAGAACATTTTGCCTGGCACACGGCAAGTACTAAACACCTTTTTGTGGAATCCCATTTTGTGCCCACATGAATCCAATTGCAAGCATCCACTCAGCCATGGCCCGCCTCTTCTCAACATGAGGGACACTGCAGGTCTCTATGCGGAAGCGAGTGGGTCACACTGGGACAGCCAATCCATGCCCCCATGCTAGGCTTGGGGCCCCAGACCACACAGCCACAGCCTCTCCCTTTCTTCAAAACCCACACATTTCTACAAAGTACACAGGCTACCAGATAAGCAGACAGTTCCTTTCTGGGGTCATCTGTTCCTGATGAGGTTTATTAAAATAGGAAACTATTTTTAAGCTAAATCATCTGTCAAAAGTATTATCCATTCTGGTATGACTGCTTTCCACAGATAATAAAATCCCATCAACTTGCTCCAAAGAATAAGTGACCTACATAACAATGACAGCACGAATAACAATTAATCCTGCACTGAAACATTCAAAAGCTGGAATTGTGCTACAGCGGAGGCGCCCAGGGAGTACGGAGCCTGCCGTCTTCATTCTAAACTTGCTGCTGATAAAGGAAGGGCTGTCGGGACAACAACTCTCGGGGACAGGACTGAAATCCCAAATGACAGATACGAGGGTCATACAGTCAGAACTGAACAAGACAGAGCAAACAGGACCCAGTGCCCAAGGAAATGCAAGAAACCAGTTCTGTGTCAGTTCTGCTTGAGAAGATCTCAGAAGAATAATTTTGTAGATGAATTATAGGACAGTAATTTTGTAGACGACTCCATTATGCCAAACAACGAGGGCCAGGGCTGAGCCTACGGTCGTCTCAGAATCCTTGAACAGCAATTCTGCTTATTGAGATGGCCACTTAGACTTCCTCACCAAGTGGATTAATCCTTTTGATCACATGCTTTTTAATGTACGTGTGTGTGTGTGTGTGTGTGTGTTTTAGGGGCCTAGTGCACACATTCATGCATGGGTGGGGTCCCTCGGCCCAGCCAGCTGTTTCGTCCAGTCCCCAGTCCAGGGGGGAGAGGAGTGGGGCTCAGGCTGCTTCTGCATGCCCCCTACTGGGAATCAAGCCCACGATCTGGGCATATGCCCTGACTAGGAATCTAACTGTGACTTCCTGGTCCATAGGTCAATGCCCAACCACTGAGCTACGCCACCCGGGCCTGGTCACATCCTTTATCAGTAGATGCAGAAGCTCAGCAGTTGCCCGATGTGTTCCAGAAAGGATCTCTCATGAGAAGGAAGTTCCGTGAAAGATGACAAAGGGAAGATACAGGCAGAAAAGCAGTGACCTGGGAGGGAGGGGGCCAGCTTCTGGCATGGACCCTGATGCTGGCTTTCTCTGAAACTCTGGACTAATCATTGGACCTCTCCATCACCTAAAATATCTGGGACGGCTGTGGGTGCTCATCAGTTTCCTAGTAACCATCAAGCTCAGAGAGTTGCTTCTCACAGTAAATACATTCTTAACACACACGACCTGGCAACCCCACTCCTGGGTAGGTATCCAAGGTAAACGAAAACGTATGTTCACACAAAAACATTATACGTGTTTTACTTATCGCCACTCCAACCTGGAAACAGTCCAGATGTCCTTCGTAGGTGAGTGAACCAACAAGCTGGGACACCCATGCCCGGAACTACCACTCAGAAATGAACCATTGATACTTGTAACAACCTGGATAGATCTCAAATACCAAGTAGAAAGAGCCAGATGCATTTATATGACTTTCTGGAAAAGGCAAAACTGTAGTGGCAGGGAATAGAACTGTGGTTGCCAGGGGTGGGGGCGGGGGAGGCCTTGACTCCAAAGGCAGCACGAGAGGATCTGAGATGTTCTGAATCTTGACTGTGGTGGAACATAACTGCATTTGTCACAGCTCATAAGGCTGAAGAAAAGGGGAAGTAAATTTTACTGTAATTGAATTTTTAAAAAATAAGTGTTAAAAAAATATTGTAAGCCGGTTTGGCTCAGTGGATAGAGCATCGGCCTGTGGACTGAAGGGTCCCAGGTTCGATTCTGGTCAAGGGCACATGCCCGGATGGGCTCAATCCCTAGTAACGAGTGTGCAGGAGGCAGATGATTAATGATTCTCTCATCATTGATGTTTCTCTCTCTCCCTCTCCCTTCCTCTGTGAAATCATTAAAAATGTATTTTTTTAAAAAAGAAATAAAAGTAGCTATGTTTAAAAAAATAAAATATTTAAAAACTCAAGCCCAGATCCTTCAAGACTGAAGAGAAAGAATGACTCCCCACTGAGAGGAGAGAGAGGGGGGAAGGGAAGGTTCCTCAAAGTCAGCTCTGGGCCCCCAGGACCCGCCCCCCCCCCCACTGCTACTTCCCGCTGGCGTCCCAGAGCACTGCTGCCTCCTGCACCCACCATGCCATTCCCTCCATGCTCTCAGCACCACAGATGCCAGGCCAGAACGTGTCACGGAACATAACTAAAGGTTCAGGGCAGCAAGGGGAAATAAACCCAGAAATGAATGCCCAATCCACGGGCCTCCTGCCCGGCTCCCACTCAGCATCAATGAGACAAAGGCCACCCCTGCCATTGGGCTGGCTCAAGACCTGCAGCCCCAAGAAAGCAAAGCCAAGAGGGGCAACCTGGGCTCCAGATGAGGCACCCAGAATGAGGATCCACTTCTACTTTTTTTTCTTTTTTCTTTTGTTAATCCTCACCCGAGGATATTTTCTCACTGATTTTCAGGGAGTGTGGGAAGGAGAAGGAGAGACAGAGAGAAACATCAGCGTGAGAGAGACACATTGATGGGTTGCCTCCCGACCAGGGCCGGGTACTGAGCCTGCAGCAGAGGCATGTGCCCTTGACTAGAATCGAACCTGGGACCCTTTAGTCTGTAGACTGACAGCTCTATCTGCTGAGCCGAGCTGGCCAGGGCGAACCCACTTCTTGACTGATTAACACCAGAGTGCCTACCCCTTTCGAGGGAGACTTCTCTTCCAGGGTTACCAGAGGAAATACAGGATGCCCAATAAATCTGAATTTTGGATAATAACGAGTGACGTTTTGGTATAACATTTGCACTCATTTTTATTTGCTAAATCTGACTCCACTATCCTCCACCCATAGCAGTGTGGCCCCATCACACATCAGAAGGTAACTTGCTGCACCTCCCTCGATCTGTTTTCCCCCTTGGTGCATCCCATAAAGATTCGAGAAATGGGTCTATCAGGCAAATCTCTAGAAACCTGGCCCCAAAGCAGACTGCGGTGCTGGGAAGTGGGGGAAAGGACAGGCAGATAGCATACCCTCCCCACCCTCTCCTCCCTACCAGAAGCTGGAATGCAAGGCCAAATGTGGGGGATGGGGTGAGGGCAGGCAAACCTAGCCTGAGGCTCTATTCAGCCCGAAGCCCATCCCAGCATGCACCAGACCCTCTCGAAGGACACGAGGGGTCACTTGTATAGACCACTCCTCAGATGAATTCTGCAACCTCAGGTGGATTCGCCCCGCCTCCGAGGTCTTCCCAGCCACCCTGGGTGACTCAGAGTAGTGTCTACACTCCCCAGGGCCTGTGATTAGAGCAGTTATCTGAAGGAGGTGCCACTCATAAGCCCCACAATGCAGGAAAGGGGGTGGCATTTGTTTTCTGGGACTTTTTATTTTGCCATTAGCAGAGGGGAAAAAATCTGTCTGGAATTTATATTAAAAGCTTCATCAGATGCTAAGCAGCTGCTCCCCATCTGTGAGGTCGCTGGAACAAGGTTACATGAAAACACCAGGGATTTAGGTGAGATTAGACGTGGGGAGGGGAGTTGTGACAAAAAAAAAAAGGGTCAAAGGGGGCAATGGGCCCTGGCGAGGAGAGGATCATTTCCTGCCCCTGGTTTTCAAACCACAGGTTGCCACAAACTCTCATCGTAGCTTCTCACTCTCCCACTCATACAGTGACCAAATATTTACCGAGTGTGTCTATGTGCCAGGTGCCGTGGCTATGAAGACACATACAAAACACTCCAGAAGGTCACATTCTGGGGACCACCTCCACCACAGGGGCCAACAGGATGACAAAGATGAGCCGGAAGTGACAGCAGCAGAGGAGGGCTGCAGCCAGACGGTCAGGCTGGGTTCCCTGCAGGTCCTGTCTGAGCCGAGTCTTAAAGGAGAAGCAGAGGTTATCCAGAAGGAGGCAGGGTGGAGCTTGGAGACCGAAAGGGCCAGTGCTCTAGGCACAGGGCCCCATATGGGCAAAGGAATGGAGGCAAGAAAGAGCTGAGACTGTGCAGGGAACAACAGTGTGGCTGCAGCATAAGCCTGGAGAGCGATAGAGATCGGCTCGGAGGGCTGCTGGGCCTGGCATGGCAAGTCAGGGGTTTTCACTCTATCCTGAGCAGCATGGCGGTTGTAACATGTCAGAGTGCCATGTCCGAGGGCATCTCAGGACAGTCACTGCAGCAGAGAGGAGCAGGGCTGGTGAGCAGGAGACAGATTTGAAGAACACTCAGGTGATACATCAGACCTGGACACAAATCTCAACAAAGCCTGCTCTCCAGTCTCCAGCCCGGCCCCGCCTCCGCCCACCGTTTCAGCCAGAGTTGCATGAGTGCATCTGGACCTGGATCTGCAGAAGGAGGTTATCAGGGTCCGGGGCAGTCTTGTAATGGTCACCCTGGCGATGTCCTGAAGGCATCCAAGAGATAACACAAAGTATGAGAACATGGCCCAGCCTTAGTGGGCGCGATGTGGCAGATGGAGCCCAGGTAAGGGTTCCCGAGCATCTGCCCTTCCCTCTGCAGCTCGGCATCCTTGTCTGTCCAATGGTGGGCTGCAAAGGCTACAGTCCCGTTGGACCCAAGGACCCTCAGAGGGTGAAGGTAAGTAAATGTGGCTCAGTGCTGCCGCCTACTGTTCTCCTCCTGACATTGCACACACTGGGCACCACTGACATTGCACCCCCCCCCCCCCACTCTCCAGCACCTTCCCACAGGGATGAGGATGGTCATGCGGGGGTGACTCACTCCAGGTAAGGGAATCAGCTGAAGCAGCCACAAGGGGTGTAGCTGGAAGGAGGTATCCCAGGGCCATCCTCAGTGAGTCTCTCCACATCCAGTCTGAGGGGTAATGGGTGATCGATCGGCTGTTGGGAGGACACTCGGGCCAAGGCTGGATAACCATCCTGTCCTGGGGGAGGTGAGGAGACGGGAGGAGGAACACAGACTGGTTCAAAGGTGGGTGAGCGGTGGCTCCAGGCCACATCCAGCCACGGACTGTTCTGTACAGCTCACGAACTCAGAACGTTTTTCACATTTTTAAATGGTTGAAAAATCAATCAAGAATAATGGCTGTGGCAGACAGTGTGGTCTGCAAAATCTAAAATATTTACTGCCTGGCCTTTTACAGAAGCTTTCGGACTCCCGGATTGGAGGGCAGCTGAGGTCGCTCCTGCTCTGAGGTGATGATGGGGGTCAGGGCTGCCCTGGAGCACTGCCCGCAGGAAGTCTGTGGCTCCTCCAGAGCAGACCAGAGCCTCCCAGTCCCAAGGGGCGCTCACATCCGCCAAAGGCCCCCCCAAGCCACTGGCCAGTGTCTTTGAAGCCCCCACCACGAAAGGGGAGAGGACCCACTGTCTCCCGAGGTGGGGAGGGCGGGAAGGGGCTGGAAGGAGAGCAGCTGAGGTCGAATGTGCTCACCCCCATACCCCCTCTGGGCCTGGGCCCAGCACAGCTGTTCCCCCTTGGAATGCTGTCAGGAACGTGGCTCTCTGAGGCTCGGAGAAATTCTTCAGCAGTTCTGATAGGCCCCGATGTGCCCGAAAGTTCCCAGCTCAATTCACAGGCCTTGTCAAAGTGACCTCCTTTCATGCACATCTCTTCCCAGGAAGGAAACCTGCTGACGAGTCAGCTCCTTCGTTAACCAAAAAAAAAAAAAAAAAAAAAAAAATACTTTTTTTAGGAAGACAAAGGCCTCAGTTCTGGCTCTTTCTGGGAGAGGAAGTCATTGGCAAGATAAAGAAATGAAGGCAGGTTTGCACCCTCCAGTGATGTCTTGCTCTGTGTCCTGTCTCCAATGGCAGGTACCATGTGATTAAAGAGCAAGAACACCCGATGACCACAGTCGTCGTGCAGCAAGCACAACCCTCATGCAGACACCGTGGCAGGACCTGTGTGGATATAGTCTCAGCACCGCCGGCTGGGGCCCTGCCCGCCCCGGGATGGTGCAGGTCTTGGGGTCCTAGGCAAGTTCCATTTCTCAGTGCCCTGGCTTCCAACCGGCGACCACTCAGCCAGAGGTCAGGGTTGTGAAGGCAGGAGGCATTGGGGTGGAGGTGCAGTACATGGACCTGGACGTTGTCTGGCTCTACAGTCAGCAGCTGTGTGACACGTCTCAGAGACTATGCCCTGATTACATGACATTACACCAATGAAACATCTGCCTGGAGAAGGCCCTTGGGAAGGGTTCGCTTTCCTTACATTTCCTTGACCCTGAAAATGGGGATCGTATCACCAAGCCCTTTCTCACAGGGTGGTTTCAAGGCTTGGATGGGACAAAGAATGCAGTTGAGCTGTTTAGCCATAAATCTCTAGTCATGCATCCGTCAGCAAACCGTTCTTAAACAAGGACTAGATGCCACTTCCTCGACTATGTTCTGGGATGAAGGTGAACAAGGCAGAAAGAGACCTTGGCCAGATGAGATCTAAGTCTACTTTTCATAACTAAAGATGGTGTGTTTTTTATTTCTCAAGCAAATGACCCTTGTGTTCCCAAGTTGGGGAGCAAAAACATTGACTGTGGGCTTCCCATTCCATTAACCATCTCAGGTTAAGTCTTGTAACCTGGGGATGGTTATTGAGCCTTCACTTACCTACCTGTAAAATGGGACACTACTGTCTGTGAAAAGCAAATGAACTCATATGCATGAAAGCTGTTGGCACGGTCTGTGGCATAGGATAGATCTTTTAAGGTTTTAAGTTTAGCGGATAACAGACAGATAAAGAATACCAGGAGCATAAGCGTATTTACCTTAAAGATTGAGGCTATAGAGAAAGCTCGGGCACCTTAAGCCCCAGGGAGTGGGGACTAGACCTGAGATGTCACCTCTTCCACATACCTACCCCTTCCTGCCACTGATCTCTCTCTGAGCCTCTAAACAATGCCTCTCACAAAAGCAGTGTCCATGGAGAGAGAGAGAGAGAGAGAGAGAGAGAGAGAGAGAGAGAGAGAGATATTAATCACTACCATTTATTGGACACTTTTATATGCCAATTCCCATCATCTCATTTGATTCTCACAACAATTCTATAAGAGGTATTATTGCTATCCCCATTTTACAGGTGGGGAAAGTGAGGCACAGGAAAGCTGGGTAAGTTGCCCAAGATAACATCACTGGTAGTTAAAGCAGTCAGGACTTGATCCTTAGTCCATCTGACTGCACAGCCCACAGGTTATACCACCTGGATCACCCGGGTAGGTCTGGGGAGTGGCAATGAGCCCAGGGTGCTTGTGAAACATACTATGTTAATAATAGCTAATGTTTGTTAAGCACGTACTATGTGCCACACACTCCTGTGCTGTGTCTTAAAAAGATCTTCAAATATATCATAACAACCACATCACTTGCATCCGCTAGAAAAGAGCTGCAGAAAGAGGAACTCAGCTGCCTTCTTTGTGTCATCAATTTTCAGTTATAATTGGCACTTTTATGTGATAATCATGGTGCTGACTCTGTGCCAGGCATGCTCCAAGCACTTTGCAGGAATGAACTATGATGGGTACTACTGTTACCCACACTTTGACAGAGATAAGGAAATGGAGTCACTTGGCCAGAGTTACCCAGGCAATAGCTGGGCGAGCTGAATACCCACCCAGGCAGTCTGCACCAGAGCCACCGTGTGCCACCCAGTCTGCTCCCTCCCCGGGCTGCACAGGGAATCAGGAAGTCATGGTGAAGCAGGGCCCTTCCCCGGAGACAACTGTGCAATGAACAGTGCTTGGCGGACAGTAGGCTCGGCTTCCCCAGGGCCCTTGAAAGGCGCTTCCATCTCTGGCTTGCTCAGATGGGGGGGACAAGAGTTCCTTGAAATGTTGTCCTGCACTCGATCCCCAGTGGCGGGCGGGGAAGGGGGGTACAGGAGGCAGCTGATTGATGATTCTCTCCCATCATTTATGTTTCAATCTCTCCTTTCCCCTCCTCTCTGAAATCAATTTTAAAATATTTTTAAAATACAAATAAATGTTGCCCTGCAAAAAGGTGTATTTAGGCCCAAATCCTCACCCACGGTGGGGTTTCCCCAAAATAAGGATTGGGCACCCCCTAAGGACTGGGGCCTCATCTTTGTCAACGACTAATAACAACCAAATCAAACAAAATTATACCCTGGAAAACTATTGGCACCAGCACTCCTCACAACTGTCAAGGTCATCAAAACCAAGGAAAATCTGAAACGGTCACAGCCAAGAAAACCCTGAGGACGCAGGATGGCGGAATACACTGTGGCATCCTGGAACAGAAAAAGGACATGAGGAAGGACCAAGCAATCTGAATAAAGTATGGACTTCAGTTATAAAACTGTATGAACACTGAGTCATTAATCGTAACAAATGTGCCATCGTAATGGGAGATGTTAATAATAAGAGAAACCAGGTGTGGTGTATATAGGAACTCTCTGCTCTATATTCTATAAATCTAAAACTGTTCCAAAAAAGGGCACTATAAAAATATGCACTCATTAGTGATACTACTTAATTCCACAGCTGCGCCTACTTTTTCACATTTCCATTTGTCTTAGTCCACTCAGGCTGCTATAACAAAATACCATAGTCAGGGGAGGGGCGGGGCGGGGGTGGGGGGAGCTTCAGAAACAGACACATTTTGGTGAGGCACGTCCCGTGGGACAGGAGCAGCACATGCCACTGGGCATGGGCTCTCCCCGTCAGTCCAGCTCTGTCGTACTGGGAGCATCCCTTCTGGACGAAGTAACCTGACGTTTCTAGTGCGGAGGTTATAAGTGGCTTGTAGAAACCCAGGGATGGCGCTGGACAGGATATGGGGGCAGGACAGCCTCTTCAGCAGGTAGGAAGCCAGGCTCTGAGCCAGGTAGAAACTACGAGGCACTGTGCTGATCACTAACCAGGCTGCCCTGGAAGCCAGGGAATGACGCTGGGGATGGGGGTGGAGGGACAGGGACCCAGGGAACACCAGGGGCAAAAGAGATGGGAAGGACAGAGTCCCTCTTTCACTGTGGCTTTCAAATAAAGGTCTAGAGTCAGCCCATTTCCCAGCTCACGTGACCCTGGGCAGTCCATGTGTCTCCTTTAAGACTCAGTTTCTTCATCTGTAAAATGGAGATAAGAGCACCTACCTCATGTAATTTCTGCGCAGATCAAATAAGAACATCCGATATAATAAAAGGGTAATATGCAAATTGACCCTAATGGTGGAACAACCAGAACGACTGCTCAGCCAGTCACTATGAGGCGCCATGACCACCTCTTGGTTTCTATCCCCAGACAGCAGGCTCCGATCGCCCCATGGCAAACTGGGAACCAGGGGTGGGTGGTGGCGGACACAGGTGGTGCCAGGCCAAAGCCCCCACCCCACTAGTCACCCCACACGCAGAGGGCAACCCACGGCGGAGGCAGGGGTGGAGCCAGCGAGTAGGTGGAAATGGCCGACCTCTCCGTCCCTTCTCCCAGCCTTAAGGCTCTGATCACTCAATGGAGAACAGGGAACTGGGGTGGGTGGCAGCGGGGGCAGGGCCAGCTGCGGGCAGCTGGGGAAGATGGCCATGCTCGCAGGCCAGGCCTAGGGAGCGAACCTGCGCACGAATTTCGTGTGCTGAGCCTCTAGTGTATTAATATTTAGATATGAAAGTAACACCCAAAGACCTAAACAGAGAAGCCAGGGGGGCTCTGGGCCAGGGGGTGGGAGAGATGGGGACTGTTGCTGTCATTTAACCTTGTGTACCCATTACTCGGATAAAATGAGTGACAATTTATGTTAGTGACAATTTATGTGCATGTAAAGCTCTCAGCCCTGTGTCAGCACAAAGAGCAAGTACACAGCAAATGCAGACCATGTGACTGGGAGTCCTGAGATCCATTCTGTCCCTCAGACCTTCCCTGGGGCTCCCTGGGAGGCTGAGGGGATGATGATGGTGAGAGTAGAGTCCAGAAAATCTCAGTGAAATGGACCGATGGGCACTGACTTATTTACCAAACCCTAGAACACCAGAGTAAGCAGATCTCTTTCAAAGTCTGAAGGAGGAAATCTGAAAACAAATTTACAGCAGCTCACAAATATATGGGGCCTGTTGACCCCAGAGAGGAGCAGGCAGGAATTGGAGGGAAGGTCCAGAAGGGCTTCCGTCAATCTCATCACGAAACCACTGAGGGAGCCCGGGGGCTTGAGCGTGCCCCTGGCCTGTGGAAGCTGAAGTCTCAGAGGCAGCTGTGCTCTGCCCTGCCCAACACCTCCACTGGAGGACCTTGGCAGCTCCTCAGGGCACCCACAGGTGAATGGTGGGTGTGGCCTGGTCTCATAAGGACAGCCAGATGCAGGGGAACAGGGAGGCTCAGGCCAGTAGGGTGGATGGATGTCTGCAGGCCTCGCAACTGCCGGTAGGATGGCTAGCACAGATGGCAGCCTTCCATCACCACTGTACATCCTTACTACACCCTGTGCACCCAGGCATACCCCCCACCACGCATGCGCACACACACACACACACACACACACACTCTTGTGGGCGGGGGGGGAGGGGTGAGCATTACAGAGTCAGAGGCTCTGGGCTCCAGTCTCACCACTTGATCCCTGACAAAATCTTTCATCTCCCTAAGCTGGGGTTTCCACAACTGTAAGTACAGACCTACCTCCAAAGAGACGTGGCAAAGAGCAAGGAGGGACAAAAAGTCTATGAGAGAGCTGTGTAGACTGCCAGTCAGTTTGTGAATGCCAGTTGTTGTTATTTCGTGGTTGGTTCTGCTTTAGATGATAGAAAATGCAATTTCTTCATCCAATGAAAGAATAATGGGGGGAGGAGGCAGGCACAGCGTTGGGAGAGGGGAAAGGTCAGAAGCAAGAACAGAGGCACCCTCTGGGATGAGCCTTCTGTACCTCACCCCGCCCCCCCACCCCCCCACCCCTTCCCCTGACCAGAGACTGGGTTTGCACCAGCTTAAGATCAGGAGGAAGGAAAAAGATATCTTTATGCAGCTAATTGACCAAGTTCATGTTTATTCTGAAAGACATACTCTGTTAGCCTAAAACAAGAGGTGAGGGGGGACTAGCAATTTCTTCATTTGGTGCTCATTTCTTCAGTGGCCTCGGGCTAGGAGTTGTGATTCGCAGGGTCTGCTCTCCAGAAAGCTTAAGAGAAGCCCCATGCAAAGGTGTGTGCCTTGGGGAGAGGGCTGGGAGTTTTCATTGTGAAACCATGAGTCACTCCCTTCCTGGTGAGTCACCCCCTTCCTGCTGAGTTCTACTCGCTCTGTGAGTTGGAGGAGAAATGATTAATTCTAGGAAACTGACTCATTTGCATGATCATTTGCATAGAGGCACATAAATTATGCCTTCCTATGAACTAGTCTGACCATGAGTAAAGGCAAAAGGAAATGGGCCTTTCTGTTCCTCGTCCCCACCTGTTTTTCTTCTTCCTCTCCCACTACTTGCTTGAACATACCAAATGACCATAAGCTTCCACGGGCAAAAAGTGCCTCAGCGCATGTAGTCCACAGAGACTTGCTTGGTATTTTGGAGACACAAAAAGTCCTGCGTCCTTCCACCCTTCTCCCCCACCCCTCATCCCCGAATCATTCCCACTATCTTCTTTGCAACATGGAATGCCTCATGGCCGTGGAAGCTGAGGATTCTTGAGCTAAAGGGCCGGGAGCGGTAAGCTAGGCTGGGAGTTTCATGTGGGCAGGGATGCTGTCTGTCTGTGCTGCACTGGCTCCCAGGGTCTGGGGTTGCACAAACGAGACTCCCTTGACCAACTGAGGCCCAGAGCATGGCTGTAGCGTGGCCAGGGTCGCACAGTTCGCTGTGGAGACCACCAAAGCCCTAATCAGAGTCAGCGCTCTTTCCACAGGACCACACTGACCATTATACTGCAACGTGGCAGCTGGGCAGACCCACTTGTGTGCCCTTTCAGCAGTATTCACCCCCAGGACAGGAGCACCAGATGACCTGGGCTGGAGTCAGGACAGACTTCTGCCCAGGGCTGTGTGAGCTATAGCACACGCAGGTGCGTCACCTGTCCCCATCTGAGCCGGCTCCCCAGGCCAGCTGGCTTGTGTCCCGGGAACAGGGGCCAAGGGCAAATTGCTTCTTAATTACTGCTTACCGAGCAAGTTTTTGCTAAGGCCTGAGCAAGGGCCAACTCCCCAAAACACACCGGTCTCTTATCAGCCTGCAGTGAGTTGACTCTTGGAATTGATCCTTGCCCCACCCATGGATCTTATTGTCATAGGAGAAGCTGCAGCAACCACCTCCAGCCACAGGCTCCTCCACAGCCACTCTGTCCCTACACCACCCACCCCACCCCTTTAGATGGCCTGAGGCCAGGCCCCCTTATCAGGGCTTCACCCACTCAGCCTATCTTCACCACAAGGCCCAGAGGATTCCCAAAGGCAGTTCCTCAGCCTCCACCTGCCTGCCACATCCCTTCAGCAGCCGCAGAGAAGTTTCCCCATGGATCTCCCATTGGGTTTTCATACATAACCCTCTGAGGCAGGCAAGAAAGGCCAAAAGAAAAATTTTAAGTGACTTTTTCCCACCTTACAATGAACTGAGATTTAGACAGTAGAACAGGCTCACAAATTCAGAGCTGAGAGAGATGATATATTAGGGTAATTAATACACCTAGTATTGACAACAAAACAGCCCCCATCTCAGTGCTCAACATGAGAGCTTTACTTCCTGCTCACGTCACAGGCTAACATGAGTTGGGTGACTTTTCAAGTGGCTGTCCTCCCGGTGGACACTGGGGATGGAGGCTCCTTCCATCCCGGGACACCCTGTCTCTCTCTAATGATTACCCGGGGAGATAAATATGAGGAGGATGGCGCAGGTGAGTTTGTGGTGAGGCCACTTCTGCCCTGGCTGGGTGACTCAGTTGGTTGGAGTATCATCCCATACACCAAAAGGTTGTGGGTTCAATTCCTGGTCAGGGTACATACCTAGGTTGCAGATTCAATCCCCAGTTGGGTAAGGTGACCAGATTTTAACATTGGTAAAGTGGGACACCATTGACCAGAGGGGTTCTTTTTTTTATTTTTTTATTACTTAAAGTATTACAAAAAGTAGTACATATGTCTCTTTCCAAAAATCGAGACTTTTTTAAAACACCGCGGGACACGGGACAAATTGTTAAAAATCGGGACTGTCCCGCCAAAAGTGGGACGTCTGGCCACCTTACAGTTAGGACACATACAGAAGGCAAGCAATCAATGTTTCTCTTTCACATCAATTTCTCTCTCTCTCTCTCTCTCTCTCTCTCTCTCTCTCTCTCTCTCTCTCTCCCCCTCCCCCTTCCAGGCTCTCTGAAATCAATAAACATATCCTCAGGTGAAGATTTTTAAAAATATTTTAATAGAAATGGTATACAAATCACTTCTGCACACATTTCATTGGCCAGAACTAGTCATGTGACTATTAACCACAAGGAGGCTGGGAAACGTAGTCTTCCTGCGGAACAGGAAGAGGACAGGAACAGATGAGCATCCTGTTTGCTCTCTGCTGCAGAGGGAACAATGACATAGACTCTTATCAATGAGTTCTATGTGCCGAGCACCTGATAGCTCAATGAAGGTTACTCATCTTCATTTTACCCATGAGGAGGTTCAGAGAATCCAGCACGCAGACTCAAACCCTCTGCTCTGACATGTGAATATGCTCTCCTTGGAGAAAATAGAAACATTATACAAAGATTATACTCCTTTTAGGTCATCCTACCTCCTAGCCCAGATCCCTTCCAAATTTACCCTGATAGTAATTTGATGTGTATTCTTCTGGATTTTTTTTTTCATGCATTTATATGCACGAAAATTAGTGCACGAAAATTAGTGCCCAATGCACAAAAATTAGTGCACTTGGTGGGGGGGTCCTTCAGCCTGGCCTGCGCCCTCTTGCAGTCTGGGACCCCTCAGGGGTATGTCTGACTGATGGCTTAGGCCCGCTCCGAGCGGGCCTAAGTTGTTAATTGGACATCCTTAGCACTGCCAGGGAGGTGGGAGAGGCTTCTGCCACTGCCGCAGCGCTGGCCAGCCAGGAGCCCACTTCTGGCTGAGCAGAGCTCCCCCAGTGGAAGCACACTGACCACCAGGGGGCAGTTTCTGCAGTGAGCATCTACCCCTTGGTGGTCTGTGCGAGTCATAGCGACCAGTCGTTCTGCTGTTAGGGTCAATTTCCATATTACCCTTTTATTCTATAGACTAGCGGTCCAAAGCACAAAATTTGTGCAAGACTAGGCCTTCCTTCCCCCAGCTGCCGGCACCGGCTTCCCTCTGGCACCCGGGACTCAGGCTGGCTTCCCTCTGGCCCCAACTTCGTCCGGAATGAGGTCCAGAAAGATGTCCAGCCTAATTAGCATATTACCTTTTTATTATTATAGATATGTCCTCACAATGATTACCCGATTGATTTATTCTGTTATTTAAAAAATGGAACTATATCATACGCATTATTCCGCCACCAACATCTAACACACACCCCCACCTCCTTATAAATATCTAACGTTTTTCCACCAGATTACACAGACTCCACCACAGAGTAATTCCTTAATAATAGGGTATAGCTGGAAGGTTTGTCTCTGTAGAGCTGGAGCGAAGGGGACAAGGCACAACAGCCATAGTCCATTGCCCACTTTGGGGACACTCTCATCTATACCCTAGGACTATGTCCTGTATGGACAATCTCTCAGCAAAGCACTCAGGATATTGGGGGTTGCAGAAATGGATCCCTGACAGTGAAGAAAAAGCTCACCCTTTTCAAAAGTGGGATTAGATGAGACCAACTTGAAAACAGCCCCTGTCTAGACAGCTGGATGTACTGTCCCCCAACATCCTCCCTTGTCATCTTCATAACAATTCCTGCTATGCAGAGACATCAGTATGTCCATCTCCATTTTACAACCGGATACCCCAGTCCAAAGGCAGAAGTTGACTGCCTACGGCTGGCATGCAAAGGATTTCCCTTACCTGTATGGACTCTGCCCCCATGTCACATCACTCTGAGTGGGGCCTGCCTGACAGCCCCTAAAACCTGGAATTTTTTTTAAATATATTTTTATTGGTTTCAGAGAGGAAAAGAGAGGGAGAGATAGAAACATCAATGATGAGAGAGAATCATTGATCAGTTACATGCCCACCCTAGGGATCAAGCTCACACCCTGGGCATGTGCCCTGACCAGGAATCAAACCGTGACCTCCTGGTTCATAGGTCGATGCTCAACCACTGAACTATGCCAGCTGGGGAAACCTGGGCTTTATTCATTGGGCTTCTACTCTGCAGTGCCAGTCAGGGCACCTGGGATTTGAACCAAACCTAAAAAAGGATTCCAAAATCACCAAACTGTGTGAAGCTTGGACCCAGCTGTGATGTTACTTCATTGACCTCCAAACCACATCTGGAAGGACACACTTTCTTATTTCCTCCTCCCCCTCTTCCTCCTCCTCCTCCTCCTCCTCCTCCTCCTCTTCCTTCTCCTCCTCTTCCTCCTCCTCCTCCTCCTTGAAAACCTAACAGAAACCCAGCTTCTTGGTGAGCTTCCCCTGTGTCTTTGCCTGAAGCAATCTGTTCTCTGAACTCAGGAGCACTTGATGTCTGTACAATTAATGCGCCAATTAATCAGCTTCACCTGTGTCAGCGCTTCTTTGGGCTGTTATTTAAATAATTTGTTCTCATAATTTATCAGGAGCTTCTGTTGTATCTCCCTAAACAGGGAATAATCTCCTTCAAGGTGAAGGCAAGCTTCTGACCTTGAGCCCCGCAGAACTCAGCCCGGCAGGCACCTTGCACAGGGAAGGTATCAACACGCACTAGGGGTTTTACATCATTTCAGCATTTTAATATTTTCATATGTAATACTACCTTTGCTATTCTGACCTAACAGGAGAATTCCTTTTCCAAATGATCTCTTTCATTAGCACATGTCAATCACAGTTTTCCCTCTTATACCCTCTTAACTCTTTTTCACCAACCATACTGAAATTTGAGAAAACGTATCACCATCATCATCATTGTCATTGTCATCATCAATCAAGTGCATGCTATTGGCCAGGCACTTGCTATAAGCAACCAGCATCCGAACAATGATATCCATGCTCCCTTACCCCATTGCTGCTCTAGCACCATCTTCACCCCACACCAACAGCGCTCCTCTGAATCCTCCCCACAACCGTATGACTGCTCATACGTATGGGGGCCACACAATCCCATCACTGTCCTATCACATTATGAGCAATATATCATTTAATCCTCTTTACTGCTCTATCAGGTGAGCACATGTTTCCTATTTTACAGATGAAGAAACTGAGACTGGAGAGGCACAATAACCCACTTAAGGTCTCACAGCATTTCCTTTAGCTCTCTTTATAGTGCTCTAGTTTAGTTGACTGGCTAACTGCTCTGCCCAAGGCTTAACAAGTGTCAACTGGGTGACAGTTAAGCGGAAGGTCAGTGAAAACTCTTCTTCTGTGTATATTTGACATTGTTTCATAATAAACATCCTATCTAATAAAAGAATTAATATGCAAATTAACTGTCACTCCGAGACAAAGATGGTGGTGCCCATAGCAGCCAGGGCAGGATGCTGGTGGTGTCACCCCAGCAACATGAGCCCAGCAGGCATTGCTGTGATGACCCAGAGCAGGCAAGCACCCAGCAGGGCCTGTCGGCAGGTGGCCAGGTATGGTGGGTCACCACGGCGATCCGCAAGCAGGCAAGTGCAACCTAGCAGGGCCCAGCAGGCAGTGCCCAGCAGGGCCTCCTGGCGGGTCACCGGGCCTCGAGCAGGCAAGTGTGGCCATCCACAAGCAGATAAGTGCAGCGATTCACAAACAGGCAAGCGCGGCCTAAAGGCAGTGTCCAGCAGGGCCTGCTAGCAGGTCGCTGAGGACTCCCTAGCAGGCAAGCTCGGCCTGCAGGCAGCACCCAGCAGGGCCTGCTTGTCCATCACCATGGTGTAGAGCAGGCAGGCTCTGCAGAGAGCAGAAAACCATGGGGAGCAGGCCTAAGCCATCAGTAGGACATCCCCTGAGGGTTCCTGGATTGGAGAGGGTGCAGATTGGGCTGAGGTATCCCCCCCTATCCCCCTTCCTCGTGCACGAATTTCATGCACTGGGCCTCTAGTTTAACATAAAAAGTTACCTCTCCAAGCAAGAAAAAAAAAGAATGTGACTAAAATAGGCATCAGGTCTAACTTACTCATTGGAATATCTCAAAGTAGCTGATAAATAGCAAGTATTCAGTAAATAGTTATCAAATGAAAAACAAATGAATGAAAAGGTTCTGCCATATGCGTGAAGTCCCACAGCCAATAAAAGCAGTGGCTGAGCCAGGGGCCAAAGACTTCACTCCAGGCCACTGCATATGACCAGGCCAACCTACCTTTCTTCTTTTTTAGGCAGGAACAATGAATTGCCACCAAAAGGAAGTCCTTTAAAGGAATCCCCATGGTTTCTGGGAAAGAAGGCCTCTCCACAGAAATCCAACCTGTGTCCTCTGACTCAAAATTGGCTCCAGCATCTGAGCTGGCACGCATGCCTGAGTTCTGACAGTCAGATGTCTTTCTATTAGAGTTTAGTGCTGACAGATCAATAGTGGGACCGCAAGGTTCACAGAAAGAACCGGTTACATCTTGATCAATATTAACATGACCATCAGCTTACTCAGCTGCTTCTCTCAAATCTCCCTCTCCCTCTCTCTTCCTTGCTCCTTCCCTCTTAAAAGCCTCGAGAACCACAGAGAACATAGGAGGAATGAAGCCACGACATGTCACAGGTCAGCAGGAAAGCCAGAGCCCACGCTGCCACCAACTGGATCTCCTAACTAGACCCAGGGGAACTGAAGGCAGGGAAAAGGGTTCGGATGAAGCTAAATGATCAGGAGGAACCTAGCACAGTGCCTGGCACAGAACAGAAACTCAATAATGTTTCTTTTCCCCTCCCTTCTGCCTGCCCGTCACCACTCTGCCTCTGCAAAGAGTTCCTTCTCATCCAAGTATTGAAAGCCTCTACTAAATAAAAGCAAATGTGTTAACCGGCTCAGCTCTTGCATCCTTCCACCACTGGCCTCTGGTCCTTAGTTCAAAGGAGCTCTTAATAATAACCCATGGCAAGGGCTTTCAGTATATTATCTGTGTCTGTATATTATCTGTGATCTTCAAGATCTTATCCGTCCGACATCACCATTCCCATTTTGTAACTAAGAAAACGGAGGCTTTAAGATGAAAAATAGTGTATCCAGATCCTACAGCTATTGGGTGGTTGAGACCAGGCCACCTCCGTGGGAGGGAAAATTCAGGCAGAAGGAAGAAGAACAGAGTTAGAGGTATTGAGCCTTGAATGAGGAAGCAGGAGGCACAAGAATGCCTTGGGAAGGCATCCAGGGTGGAAGTGCCCAGAGAGGTTGGGGCAGGGGCTGTTCTAAGTCATTAGTCCTGAAACAGAGAGTGGGTCAGTAAGAGGGATTGGCCATCCTAAGGTTCTGCCTCTGTCCGGGCGCCTGGGGTTGGGGTAGAGATGGGGGCAACAGTTCAATATGAAAACTAGATGGCAACGGTGGCATTCTGATGTCACCACTTGTCTCTTACCTACTGAGCATGGAGCTCTCTACGCAGACCTGGGAGAGATAGCACCGTTAGCGGACTATAAGAGCAGCACAAAGTAGGAATGGGAATGGGGGTGCAGAGGGAAAGCAGCTGGGAGAAACCACTGTGCAGTCCAGGGGCCCCGCCCCTCACTGGATGCGGTCACCATCTATTGAACAGCTGCTCTTTGCCTAGCACAACCTTGTTTCACCCCGTAAGCAGCTCCTACGGCAAACAGCCTCAGCGCTATCACAGGGCTGAGGAGCTGCAGGGCACAGAGGTCCGATGACTTCCCCGGGAGGACACAGCTGGACTGATGGAGTCAGGAGCCAGTCCAGTCCGTCTGGCCCCAAAGCTGCGATGTGCCCCCTCCTCGCGCCCTGGCCACAGCACATAAGACTCGCTCGGCTCCTGAAGGTCCTCCAGGAAGGTGGCTCTAGGGCTCCGGCATCAGGCCTGACGCTGAAGTGTCCTCCCAGCACTCGGCTTGTACCCCACAGACTGATGGGGACAAACTCTCCTGCTTTCTCTTCCCTTCATCCACAGGGGGGCCCTGCTTCAAACAGACAAACTATACAAAAATCCAGGCTCAGGAAAGTTTAACCATTGCAAAACAAGAGAAAAAGAAAGCATTCCCTTAGCCAAAAGCTTCTTTGTTTTTATGGGTTTCCCCTATGACACTCAAAAATCAGACACAATTTACAAAATTCATTTGACACTCAACTTTTCAGGAACATGACTTCTGTCAATTTGTAAGAAAACGAAATGGTTCTTTTCCTGGCTTTCCTCCTGATACGGACATGCCAAAGAGAATCAGGGTTTGCTAAAAAATGATTTACTCTACAAAAATGTTTTGGCAACTTTGCTTACAATGTCACCTTAATGCAATGTTCAAATAAACTTTTGGAGTTTCTGCATTGGAAAGGAAAAAGAGCAAGGAAAATACAGCCAACTTGAAAATGCTCTGACAAGATCGATTAAATGTATTTTAGACTTTTCTTTCTTCTGGGGTCTACACATTTAATGTTTTTCTCCCTCCATAATTTTTCAACTTGAAATTTTATTATTGATTTTGCTCTAGGCTACATCGATGTGCTGTTCCTTTTAACAATCAAATTTATTTTAATTGTTATATCTTAAAGACAGCATACAGTTGAGAATAGAATAAACTGTTCTGGGCAATCTCAGGAGAAAGAGAATGTCTTTCATAGAAAAACTCACATGAAACAGAGAGGAGGAGGAGAAGGGACCTTAGTTTATGTAACTGCCTGACCTAACGTTGAACCTAGATTGAATTTTGAGTCTTCTGGTATCCATGCAGCTCAACTTGGCCCCCAGTTCCACCAGGAGCCGACCAGGAGGCCAAGTAACACTTCCAAAAGAAACCATCGACGTTACCTAATCGTCTGAAGGCCCAGTAAGGGTACATTTCAAGACCAGACATTCTATCTGACAAGTACCTCTGCTTTTCTAAGGTCCCTGTGTATACATTAACCCCCGGGATCCTCACAATAATGCTGAGAAGACGGGGGCGACCTGGAGCCACTTGCTCCTCAAAGTGTGGTGTTTGGGCCAGCAACATCAGCACTGCGAGCATCTTAAAAGTGCAAAACTCTAGGTCCCACCTCAGAACTACAGTTCAGAGTCTGCATTATAACAAGCGAGATTCCCGGGGTATCTGTGTGCATGTTAACACTGAGAAGCACGGCGCTAGTATCTAGAGCTCAAACACTATTTTGTTCATCACTGTATTCCCACCTGCAGTGCTGGTTAATAGCGATACTCAAGAAATCTTGACTGAACAGGTGAAAGATGGTTGACAGGTAGGTAGGTAGGTAAATAATAGAATAAATGAGATGCATTGCGACGGGACGTAAAAATGTTAAATGATCAAAATCACAAAGATGTGGCCCAACTAGAATCCAGGTCATCTCTAGACTCATTCGCTTTTCATTTTTTATTACAAGTTGAAGAAAGTGGGCTGCAAACCTAACCCGAGTCCTCCCATTTAGAATGTGCTCAAGTGGAGGAAGATGTATAATAAACCACACTGCACCGAAGCCATCCATCCTCCTCCGGTCAACACTCCAGATCACTGGGTCATGTCTAGAGCATTTTTCACAGTCCAATTCAATTAAAGAAGCCACTTTATGTCTAGGGGCACCAGCAGATGCACTGTGATGTGTTTGTTTTCCAGCACACTGAAAATCAAATCAATCTAAGTAAAAGAGTCAGGGCAAAGCTCTCTGCCTACCCAGGATAACTGGCCCTATTTTTATAAAGTGACCACGACAACACTTTGGGTTATCTAAATCTGGACATTGCTCTCGGTGCATTCTGCAGCCAGGCACATCCTCCTCCTCCTTTCCCCTGGCATCAGCAAGAACGCCGAATGCATTAACCCAAGAGGGCAGCGCCTCACTCGGGACCTGCCCTTGCCAATGGAACGATCCTACAGCTCCTGGCTCCCATACCACCCACCTTCTGTCACATCCAATTCATCACCTACCATGGGACCGGCCTGTAGACTGCAGTCTCCATGAATTCAGAGCCCTGACATTCTGAATCTAAAGCTTTCGAGATCTTCTGACTCATCCCTCCTGAAGGCCTGTGGAATTCTAATGTCAACAACTCAGGACAAAGTCTCCTACATCAGAAGTCCACGGGTGAAATTTCCTTTGGGAATCTGTTTTCTGTGCCTCGAAATTGGCAGCCCTTAACCTGTTTTTGAGTTAGTGGACACTTCTGAGAACCGAATAAAAGCAATGGCCCCTTTCCATCTCCCAGGCAAAACATACATCTTGCTTTCAATTTCAAGGGAAATTCATGAGCGCTATCTGTAGAATCTCTAGTGTCCAGATACTTTAGGTTAATAATTCCGCACAGAAATGCAAGCTTGAAGCCTTTGCTCTAGTCTTCTAAACATGACTATATCTCATCTAATATTAGCACCCACAAGACTCATTTTAAATCATTTGCCCAAACATGGCTTAGAAATTACACAGGAGAGGCCTTATGCAAAGTGGCAGCTATATGCATTATGATCACAAAAACCTGGGTTTGAGTCCCCATTCATTTCGTAACTCTGTATCCTTGACAAGCCACTTAATCTCTCTGAGTCTCATTTTCCCATCAGAGAAATAGGAAAGGTAATAATACCACCTCATAGTGTTTTCAGGCAATGCATGAAAAGAGACTACTATGTATGCCTCGTACTTAGTGTACTGCTACGATGCCTTGGTGCTTACTAAATATTATTTCAGTGTCCCTCTCCTATTTTCCTCTCCCTTAATGAGAACTAACAAACTCCCCAAGCAAGCTTCTTACCTTTACATACTCTGAATCCCCTCTTTCACTCATTCCTGTGTTAAGACATTGATGGACTCTGTTCAAAATCCACTTAGGCCAGGGGAGTAACACCCAAATCATCCATCTATAAATGTGTGTTTAGCATCTGTTTCCATGGGCAAGTACTGTGGGACATTCCTCCAGTTGTTTGGAGTCCCATTGGAGAAATGAGTGTAACCCTACAAAAAACAATAATGACACAGGCTGTGGATACTCAATGCCAGGTCAGCCACTCACATGATGAGTGGAGACAGTGGGGGGCATCTGAGAGCTTGGTGATCAAGAGTCTGGGCTCAGAAGTCAGGCAGATCTGGGTTTGAATTCTGGTCCTTCTATTTATCATCTATGAAACACAGGGCAAGTTCATCTGAGTCTCCTTGTCTGAAAAAAACAAACAACAATAAAACCTACTTCACAGGGCTGTTGTGCAAGTTAAGTAACATGCTTATGTAAAATATCCCACATAGGACACGATTTACAGAGTGCCGAGAAAATTAAGGCCACATTGGGGCAGAGGGGGGTCAATCAGGGAAAAAAGGAGACATATGTAATACTTTAAATAACAAAAACCCCTGTATTTTTAATGCAAAAAAAAATGCAAGGCCTTTCTCATGAACTGTTGGAGGGTACAGCTAACAGGAGGAGGCTTCCAGAGGAGGGCGCATAATAGGCACTGAAGAATAGAGAGAATTCAGAACAGGGAGGAAGGTGGAGAGTGAGAACAGACTCAACCTTGCCCAAGGTCATCCCTGACACCCCATGTTCAGAGATGGGGCTTTAAGGAAGGGGGATACTGAACAGGGACCAACAGAATCAAATCCTAGGGGTTATCCACCCAGAGAAGGCAGGCATAGGTGGCCCCACGCAGGGTGCTAGAATAGAGAGCAGGCAGGGACCACCATGGGAAGGCAAGCTCCCTCAGGCTGGGAGGTAAAGACAGTGAGCCCAGCGGCACCTACAGAAATGTTCCTGGGGCCTGACCCTCTGACAAGAGTTCAGTTTCTTGAATCCATGTTGCTTTCGTGGCTACTTTTTGGACAGATACAGACTATGTGCTCAATAAATACTTATTGATTGATTGATTTCTTCCTTGGCTAATGTTTCCAGGAATGAAACTATTTGTGCAGACTCTCAAGCGTGGGGTTGGGAGCCATCCGTCTCCCGACCTCTAAGGGACTAGAGTGTTAAAGTCCCATCAGGGGTGCTGTGGTGGCCACAACAACAAAGGGCAGCTTGACGGGCGACTCTCACCCCAGGCCACTAGAAGCATCTATGCGTCCACAGCACAGATTCCCAAGAAAGTTGCCAATCCTCTGACGACCTCTGCCACCAAGAGTTTGATCCCACTGTTAAAGAAGGGGAAATGAGGAGGGGGACCCGGTCAGAGAGAAGGACCTGGGACAAGTCAACCTCCCTCCTGATACCCACCATCAGCAAATAAGCCAAGACCAATATAGACAGAATCTGCTGAAACATTTATAACTTAAAAGAGGGTGGAGACAGCTGGGAGCGGGGAGGGGGAGCCTAATTCTAGATGGACACTTTAAAATTCTGCTAAGTCTCCAAGGCCCAGAGGAGCCAGATCATTAAAGTCTCATCTTTGCAGGCCAAGAATAGCTCAAGATTTATGCCTCACGTTGGAGCGCGCTGCTCCGCCTGCGTGCTGCCTCTGAGCAAGAGGTGCAACCTCGCCAGGGCTTAGACAAGCTCCATTGCAGGGGTTCACGGGCAAAAGCACCCCAACCTAGAAATGAGCCAGATCAGCCCTGTCCAAGGAAATGGGGCAGCCAAGGAACAGTCCTAACACCCTTTCTAAAACCGTAGCCAGGATAAAATGACAAACTCCAGGTCTACTCACTAGATGCTAAGGGTTTCACTCGGGGCTGTGGGCTACAGGGGGGAACTCTACCTGTGTGACATGAGCAGCTTACTTAGCCTCTCTGAACTTCAGGTTCCTCACCTGCAAAAACAGGAGTAATAAAAGTACCTACTTCATATGACTGCTGTGAGGATTAACACAGGGAACGCTCATAGGACAGTGCAGGAACCGAATAGGTATGCAACAGGAATTTGTTTTAAGATAAGCATCTCTCCCAAGTATGGGCCAAATAAAGTCAATGAAGGCGTCTGTAAGTAAATAAGAGCATTCTCCAGGAGAGGGTCCTTCTAGGGTTGCCAGTGAGAACCTGTAAACGGTGAAGCAGGCCCTAGAGCACCTCTCCTGATGTGCACAGAGCAACATCTAAGGTAAAATACACAACAACTATGTAAAGCAAGTCAAACAGTCTCAAGCAGTTTGTGGACAGGGTAACTGCTGATTCCAGAAACCCCTCTGCTGTTTTCACAACCTCAGAAATGATTCATCCTAGAAACCCTGGCCCGAGTGGTGAGAATCCCAGCAAGGTCCCCGGAACCATAGCTCGGCAGGAAAATCAACGGGAGGCAAGGCTTCCCGTGTGACTGAGGAGAAGGGTTGACTGGACAATAGGCTGTTGGAAGAGACAGATTGACAGACACCAACCCTCAGTGAGAACTGACTTTCAAGAAGCACAGTCACGTGCACGGGATAAAGCTCCCTTCCAACCACGTGGTAGCTGATGATCATGTTTGCTAGGATGCACAGTTTGACAGAGTCTTGCACAATCCTAGAGAGTAGCATTTCCCAAAGTGTGTTCTGTGGAAACTAGTACAATGCCGTGCTCCATTCTTAAAGTGTTCCATGGTCAAAAGTGTTTGGCAGCACAGCAGAACATAATCACTATTGTACTTTTGCCGTGCACAGACTAAAGGCACCAAGGGGCCCTGCAGTAAAGAAATGCCAGACTGGCTGGAGCGTAGAACTGTGTTTTGCTTTTGGGTAGAACACTGTGGAACACACTTTGGGAACACCACTCGAGAGCTCAGCTACAGAAGGGACAGCCTGGCTGGGCATCCCCACTCTGCTGCTAATTCAGCTGTTAGTTCTTACTCGGTGCCTGGACTTTCCTATCTCCAGGACTCCACACTTCCGGGCTATCAGACCTGACTGAGTGCATCGGAGACAGCCAGGCCTACGCCCAAGACTGCGGCGGAAATGAATGCAGGAGCACGCTCCAGCCTTCCAGGCAGATGGCCACACAGGGGACATGCTCAAGAACTGGCATCTGGGAGGACCGCAGGGCAAGGTGTATCTCAGCCTCCCCCTGGATGACTGCACTTCTTGCTAAATCTTAAAGGAGACTCATAGATTACTTTCTTAGCATGCCTTCTTAGAAGAATCATAATCTCACCCCTTAAAGGTAATTCTAAAACTGTACAGCCTGGTGGCTGTCCTGTCAGGCAGTTTTTGGTATGCAAATATTTATTTTCTGACCACAGTGGCATAATATGATCTGTACTGCTTGGTAGTTTGCTTTTTTCATTAATTCATACTAATACATGCATTTTATTATGCATATTAATACATAATGAATATTAACATTGTTAGCTTTTGATAACGCTCATAGAATCTTAGTTTGGGGTGGGCTAGGGACCCAACTGGAATTAAAAAATATTCTAAGAAGTAACCTTGTCAGGGAGGTATTGCTAACTCCATTTTGCAGATGAAGCAACTGAGGCCCAGAAAAGTGACATAGGAATGTCATACAAATTGTTAAGAGATGAACTGGGGTCCAGAGCTGAGGTCTCTTCTAAAATAAAAAATATTCTTTCTTTCAGGCTGTTCCTGTGAGTCCAGGGACTGAAAAAGCGCCAAAGTCAGTTCCTATTTGTTCTTATTATGTAACATTAGGTGCCAGTAATGAATCGGCTTCATGCACCATTTTCTCCAAAAGCCAAATGGCATAGTATTTCTCCTATTGGGTTATATATGAAAAAGCCCATAGTCGGGTTTCCTTAAACACCTGGGACACTTACTGGGGGCCATGTGGGCTATAGACAACCTCTCTCGCAGAGGTGAGCTGCTGGCGACTGTGCATGAGAACACTGGAGGTGTTCAGCTCCAGTGGCTGAAGGAACCACCTAACCCTCCTTGCCTGTGAAATCACCTCATAGCAGAGCCACAGGATTTACGTCTGGTAACCAGGCGGGGACTGCGTTGTAAACAACAGCAAACCGCATCCGCTTCTTCCACAGTAATTGCATCATAAATAAAATAAATGGAAGAATTTAAGGGAAATTAAGCCCTGAAGAGAGATTAGCACAGAGAGGGTGAACATGAGCAGAAGGGGGAAATGATCACTCCAACCACCTCATCAACATAACTCCTGCCTGTCGTTGAACCTGGAGGGTGAAGTGCACAGAGCCATCGAGGACCGGAGGCTCGATCACCCCTCTCTCTGCTCCTTCCAGGGCTCAGAGCTCCCCTGCTCAAAGCTGTGTGCTCATAAAGCCCAACCCCTGGGTTTTTATACTGTTTCCTAAGGAACACTATGCAGCCCAGGAAAGCTGTATGTGGCTGGACTGTGACCAGCCTGGTAACAAGCTGACAAGAAGGAAACCCAGCAGTAACTAGTGGCCTCCCTCCAACCATTGGCCCTTATCAGGAGGCCTTGTGCCTTCAGGGACCCAGCACATCATCCCCACTCCTGCCAACCCCATTGTGGCTGGTCCTTGAGCTCTCGGTTGTGAGACTGGCTGCAGACATGATCTGGGCTGAGTTCCTCAGATCCTCTAGCCTCCCAAAGACTCCATGAGCCGGAGATCAATAGGCGCAAGGAGCCTAAAGCGTCCAGTTTGGAAACACGAGCTCAAGCGCCTGAGTTGGCAAAGAGACAGACTCACGAGGCAGCCGAACACTGTGCGAGGGGTTAGCAATCTCACTCCCATGGATTAAAGCATTAAAGAGTTGGACAAGAGCCCTGGAGGATTTTGCTCATTTATAGGAACAGTGTCGGGTATAATGAAGGAGCCACTACTTACTGAAGCTGCTATAAGTCTCACATGTTCGGGGGCTCTGTTAACTCTGCAGGTGCCCCAGGCCTACCTTCTCGGAGCGAGTCTGAGGAGGGACTTTCAACAACCATCCAAAGATGATGGTCTCCTTGAAACAACAGTTTTGCAAGCCTACACGGGGCTGAGCTGGGCCTTCCTCGTCTTCGTTCCCAGTGCGGTGCCTGGTCCATACAAGTGACTACTCAACCAATCTCACCTGAGCACATAATGAACTGAGTGTGTGCACCTGCTCCGTCTGGCAGCGTTTAACTCAGGGTAGGAGCTCAGCAAATACTTGCAAAATGAATACATGAATGACTTCCTCACTTACTTACTGCTCGGGCTGTTATCTGTGCTTCGATGCCTCCCAAATCTGTATCTCTGGCCCGGCTCTTCCCTTCCGGTGCCAAATCCACACACCCCACTGGCAGCCGGAGGAGGTGACCCAGGGACACCTCAGGCAGGACACATCCGAAAAGGAACTCATTAACTTTCTCACTGCCGCCTACACACTTCCCCATCTCCCCATGTAGGGTTTTGGAAATATTTCTCAAATCAATTCCCTCTTCTCCATCCACCCCTGCAACTTCCCTCAGGCATTCATCACTTCCCAGCTGGATCTTTTAATCACCTCCTAATTCCTCCCCGGCTCCTCCTCACCACTCTCTTCCTCCTATCCCTGCAGCAGCCTCCAAAACCACTGCCCACAGTGACCCCAGAAAATCTTTCCAAGATGCAAGTGTGGAGGGGCCACTCCACGGGTCTCCAGTGTCCCTGGCTGGGAGCTGCCTCGTGCCCAAAACCTACCAGCTACCAGGCTCTCTCTCAGCTCTCACCTCTCCTCACAGCCGCAGCTGCTTCATTGGAACCTGAAGGAACTCTGCTCACACCCCTCCTACATTACAAAATCCACAATACAAATACACAGGGCCACCCAGCGACAACCTGTATTCCCTTTTGTTTTAAGACATCATGCCTTCTTCACCTTTTCCCAAATGTAATTCTTTTCTTTATTCCTATTGTTGGTAAAACACACATAACATAAAATTTACCACCTGAACCATTTTTGAGTGTACAGTTCAGTGCATTAAGCACATTCACACCATTGTGCAGCCATCACCACCATCCATCGACAGAATCCCTTTCATGTAGACAAACTAAAACGCAGCATCCATTCAACAACTCCCCGTCCCTCCCACCCCAGCCCCTGACAACTACCATTCTACTGTCTATCTCCGTGAACTGAATTGCTCTAGGTAGACCTCATATAAGTGGAATCATACAATACTTGTCCCTTTATGACTAGCTTGTTTCCCTTAGCATAATGTCATCAAAGCTCATCCATATAGCATGTGTCAGGATGCCCTTCCTTCCGAAGGCTGAGTAATAATACTCCGTTATATAGCTAGACCACGTTTTGTGTATCCATGCATCTGTCGATGGGCTGCTTCCGTGTGGTGGCTGCTGTGAATAATGCTGCTGTGGACATGGAGTTCCTGCTTTCAATTCTCTCATATACCTGTAAGTGGAATTGTTGGATCACGTGCCAATGCTGTTTAATTTTAAGGAACCTCCATACTGTTTTCTAACCAAATATCATTTTTACATCCACCTCACAAATGGAGTCTGAGCATGGGAGACCACAGACTCCAACTCCCTGGGGAGCAACTAAGGTGCACGTTGCTACAAGTTCATGAAGAGGCCTTGGAGGAGACCTCTCAGGACAAGGGTCTCCAAGGGAAGCTCAGTGCCAGGCTAGCCCACACCGCTATGCAGCTCCTCTCCCCACCTTTCTTACGATGGGCTTGCCCCAGGGTTGAAGGGGTGGAAACTGGGAGGAGCTGGGAAATTGCGCAGAGGGAGAAGAGCCTTTCTCATCAATAAGCCACTTGATAGCTCATTGGATGACACCCATCCGTTTCCCGTGGTGTCTGATATTGTGACACCCACAGAATTTTCTTTAAATGCTGTCAGCCAGGCCCAGGGAACAAAGCTTGTGAAAAGGGGGATTCTGGCCCTGGCAGTTCCCCCCACCTCCCGGTACTCTCCGCTGCAGCCAGAGTGAACGGCTCACAGCTCCTAAGCATGCCATGTCCTCCCTTGAGACTTTGCATATTCTGTTCCCACACCTGGAGCACCTACACCTAGGCTGTCCTCCACCCCGCTGCAGCCACCCGTCAGCCTCCGATTATGCTCGAGGATTCCATTCAAGCATGGCCTTCTCAAGGAAGCCACTGCTGCCAGCAGCACGGCATCTCTCCGTTGCTATGCTGCTTGGTGTTCTTTTTCATTGTCCCCCAGAAAACTGTGTCCCTTTGTTGAAATGACAGCGTTTCTCATCTCTGTGTCCCCGATACCTAGCCCAGGTCCAGGCACACCATTGAATCTCTGCAAATATTTATGGATGGGTGAGTGATCTTTCTAAAGCAAGTTTAGGTAACAATAGTTGGATCATATGCTAACTCTCTTTAACTTGGGGGCAGAGGGGATGGAAATAGTATTGAAATAGGGCTTCCCCTTGGCACTAGTGACATTTGGGCCTGAGTAAAACTTTGTTGTGTGGGCTGAGCTGTAGGATGTTTAAGCGGCTTCTCTGGCCTCCACCACTGGATGCCAGTAGCACCCTTCCTCCCAGTTGCAACTACTGAAATGTTTCCAGACTTTTCCAAATGTTCCCTGGCAGGTGGGGCCAAAATCAGTCCCAGTTCAGAGCCACTGCACCAAGATGACGTGCAATTCTTCAGGCAGAGTATGTCCTCTCGGGGACCTTCTGAAAATGCAAGGCCTGGATGCAGATTCCGGACAGTGTACAGCATCTCATCGGGCACATTTATCATCATCTCGTGAGTGCTTTATAACTTGATATACCTTGTGAATAATTGAGAAGTGTACCTGCGAACCTCTTCCAACAGATCATCTGGTAGGAACCTTAAATCATTTGCCATCAGGTATTGATTCATTATTGCCCGGTCTGATTCATTATTTACAAACCTCACTGAAGACCAGGATGAGGAAACGCTGCATCGAAAGTGCTCTGTTCCAAATCTTTCCTGAAGAGCCTAGCAAAGTCCCTGGAACAAGTTTATCGTGGCCAGTCAGACTTTCAAAGGGAAGAAAGGCCTGATTAGCAAAAGGGAAAGACATGAAAAGGTGAGGCTCGGGGAGGGGAGAAAAGAGAGGAAAGGCCAGGATTTCAGCGCCCAGGGAAAGCACATCCTAATCAGAAAGGGGCAGGGGAAGTACTCGCCTAAAAACACTTCACCTTTTTTGGAGAGATTAAATGAGAAGAGAGGAGATTAGCATGGGAAGGACAGACACGTGGGAGAAGCTCAGTATGTAATAGCTTCCCTTGCGAATCTCCTATGCTGAGAAAGGAGGGGAGAAAAAAAATCACAAATCCAGAGTGGAGAGATAGTGAAAAGTGAGTTCTCCCTAATCTCTAAAACTGTATGGTCGGACGAGATTACTCCCCCAGTCCCTCCAATCTCTCAAGACCAGCAGGAACCCCCAGAACCTCCAAACCATCTTTAAGGTTCCAGGCAGGGAGGTGATGACTGTGGTTCTTAAGACTTTACTGAGCAGAAGAATCAGTAGGGAACATGCTTAGAATGCAGATAGCGGGACCCCATCGTCAGACCTTCGTTCAGTCATCCTGCAGCGGGACCGACAGACGCTGCACACTGACAGGGATAAGGGAAGGTCATGATACAAAATGCTCCCCCAAGTAGGAGGGCAGCCCAAGAACTTGCTGAGGCTATACTCTCGGAGGCCTGGCGGTGGGGATGCTCTAACACCTGGACGCTCTACAGGCTATGGGCACCTCACATTTGAGTTGGTGACACTGTACTCAAAAAAAGCTGATGTCCAGTCAAAATGATAACTAGGAGTTACATGTACTTCTGTATTGCTACTAGTCCAAATGTTCAATCACTCAGCAATCCTGTTGGTCTTTTTGCGCAGTAACTCTCAAACTTGAGTGTACAAAAGACTTACTTAAGGAGAAGGGATAAAAAGAATGAGTTTGGCCCTAACCAGTTTGGCTCAGTGGATAGAGTGTCAGCCTGCGGACTCAGGGGTCCCAAGTTCGTTTCAGGTCAAGGGCTTGTACCTTGGTTGCTGGCACATCCCCAGTAGGGAGTGTGCAGGAGGCAGCTGATTGATGTTTCTCTCTCATCGATGTTTCTAACTCTCTATCCCTCTCCCTTACTCTCTGTAAAGAATCAATAAAATACATTTTTTTAGAAAGAAAAAATAAATAAAATATAAAAAGAATGAGTTTCTGGAGGTCCACCCCTAGGGAATCCAGTTCTGTAGGTTGAGGAGGGCGGGACTGGGTTATAGGAACCCGTGTTAGACGACTGGGGTTCAGGTGATGCAGAGACCACCCTCCAAGAAGCACAAACACAGCCACCTGAGAGGGTCATCTCTTTGTGCCCTGAGGAAGGTCATCTAAGAAAGGAGAAGATTCATCAGACCCTGACACCACGTGCATGAACAAGCTAATAAGAACAAAGGCTGGGCTAAATTTGCTGCTAAAAAAAGAAAAAGGCAGAGATTTTGATTGGCACTTTTTAATGAAATATGGCCCCAGTCACTTCTGAAAACAAGGCAGAGTCACCTTCTCCATCACTCACTCACCTTTACTCATTCAAGCCACATGCACTGAGCTCCAGTCATGACTCATGCCCTGTGCTGGGCACCAGGAACATGAGTGTCCCTCCATCCTAAAGAACTTCCCATACCTTCCACCATTGTTACGTGGGGATTCTTGACCCCCAATATCAAGGGGCCTCTTGCTAACCCCTAGCTCCATGGATCACGGAAGGAGCTGCACACAAAAATCTAGGAGCTCGTCAAGGATGCCAGAGGCCTACGAAACATGTGGCCATCATGTTTCTTAGGGAAGATGAACAGACACAAGTTCTAAAGGAAGTCAATGAAATAAATTCCGAGCCCACCCAGAGTTGAGCTGAAAGAGGATGGGGCTAGGGGTGGGCCTGCATACACACCAGCCAAATCCCTGGGGCTTCAGAGGCAGCAACCCAAGCTTATAGGCACAGAGTTCTTGGTCCTGTCAGTGATGCTCTGATGGGGGCGCCGAGGCTCTGCATCCCAGTAGTGCATATGGAAAAACGCCTTCCAGGATCAAGGACAAGCTCCTTCCCTGACCTCCTGGCTCTCACATAATCACGTGACCTGTCTGTCCCTTCTCGTCCTTTTCTCCTATTGTCCTCCAAAATCATGCCCAAGGTAGTCACTGTCCTCAAGAAGTGGCTCTCCCTGCAGCCACCATGGCCAATGCAGCAAGTCCATCGATCCCCTCCCAGACTACATACCCATCCAGGCCAGCCCTTCCCATCAGGCTGGGTCCTGATCTAAGAGGCCCTCAGCTAACATTACCCACTCCCCAGGAACATCAGTCAAGACCACCACTTGTCTACTCAGACCAATGTGGGTCTTACTATAACTCTATTGTTTTCTGACTCATCTATGAGCCTGAATCTTCTCTTCATTCAGTGGATTGGAAGCCATTGAAGGACATGCCCTCCTGACATCTCCATCGAATCTAGGCAGGGGCTAGACCACAGTAGGTGCTTCAGCAAATCCTATTGATTTGCCTTGCTCCCCTCCCCTCTTTCCAAGCAATCATTAGCGTTAGCGACAAGCAACCTCCTCTAAGGCAGCATACAGTGGAAAGTGAAAAGGGAAGGAAGTTTGCTGTGGGCCAGCTGGGGTCCTAATTCCGGCTCTTCCATTACCTGTGCAGTGCACTCTTTGGCCAGTTACCTAACTGCTGAGAGCCTTTCTTTGTTCATCCTTAAAATGGGGATGTATTGAATCTGAACCAAAAAAAAAAAAAAAAAAAAAAAAAAAAAAAAAAAAAAAAAAAAAAAAAAAAAAAAAAAAAAAAAAAAAAAAAAAAAAAAAAAAAAAACCACCAAAGAACCCAATTCAAAAATGGGCAAAGGACTTGAATAAACATTTCTCAAAAAAAAGATATACAAATATGGTCAATATGCATATGAAAAGATGCTCAACATCACTAATCATTAGAAAAATGCAATCAAAATTATAAGGATACTAGGGGCTCGGTGCACAAAAATTTGTGCACTCGGGGTGGAGGGAGTCCCTCAGCCCAGCCTGTGCCCTCTGACAGTCTGGGACCCCTCAGTGGATATCCTATGATGGCCCCAGTCTGCCAGGCGCCTTTTGTGTGTGTGTGTGTGTGTGTCACCACTGGGGACCTGCCCCCAGCCGCATCTGAGGCTCGGAGCAGTCCTCCTGTGTGTGTCTACCTGCTGGGGGCCTGCCCCCAGGCACACTGCGGAGGCTTGGAGCAGGCACCCCCTCTATGTTGATCTCTCAGACTCTTGCCCTCCCCTGCATGTTGTTCTCTTTTTTGAGCTGTGACCAGGGCTGGGTGCGGCCTGCCTCCCAAGCTTGCCTACTGCCCATCTTCCTCCAGCCACCAGAAAGCAGGGAAAACCCCGCCTCGTGGTCAGGCCAGCCTTTTCCTGCTCCCTG